>JAKCOX010000139.1:600000-850000 GCA_022605575.1 Laterallus jamaicensis coturniculus
TAGTTGCTTGATTTTTCAATCTACCATGGGTTTTGTTTTAATAAAGGCCTAATCAATGAAGTGTCTCATAGCTGGTGTGCAACCCAAATCTTATTTGACAGTGTTGTTCTGCAGGCAGAAATCCTTAAAAACTCTTAGCAACACTGGAAAGCTCTAGAGCAAAGTCTTAGTCTTACTTAAGTCAAGAACTTGAGTCAGGAATTCCTCTCCAGTAGTCTATATTGCTCCCAGTATTGCTGCAATTAGCTTCAATGTCAAGAGGGTGAAATAGCACAGTGCTGACAAAAAAAAAAGAAGTGTTTTTTCTTCTATGAAAACTCTGTCTTGGATAGACAAGGTGAAGACTTTTAAAACTAGATGTAAGTAGCCAATCTGCAGTTGAGTTAAGTATGTATGTTTTCTATGAGATTCAGTAAGGTAATTCCAATCAGTTTGTTTGACCTCAGTGAAATGCCAAGCTGACAAAATACCTTGTTTGTGGCATTTTTAAAAGCACTGATATATATGTAGGAGGTATATATCTTAAAATTTATGCTAGGCATATATTATGCTTTCATTTATGACTGGAGATTAAACCCAGTGAACATAATGACTCATGAACAGTAAACACGCAAACCAAACTGTTTATAGGTCTCAAACAGGATGAAATTGTCTCTCTATCATTTCAAATACTCTCAGGAACTTCTGTTACCTCTAGAATCATCTGACCAAGATTCATCATCATCAAAATGGGCATCTCCTCCATAGTCTGGACCAGGGGGGAAAGCATGAGCCAGTAATCCAGAGGGTCCATCAAAAGGATAAAAGTCACCATGTTCTATAAAGTGACATTCAAAACAATGAAATCAATTATCACATTTTAGTGGCAGCAATATAACCGTAACATAAAAATTATTTGTTATCTATTACCTTTAGTGCCAAAGGAGATCATGATATCAGCTATGCCACTTCGTATTCTGGTGAAGTTAAGTGGTGTCACATCAGACCAAACTTTGAAGGCTTTTTTGAAAGCTCTGTCTACTTCAGCACGTCTCAGATCGGAAGTGTAATTCATAATTCTGTCAAACAGATTAATGTCTTGAGTTAAATTATGTAAATGGACACAAATAGATAGTACTATCTGAATGCACCTCTCATTAAACGGCTTTTACTTGTTACTTCCCTATGTTTTTACCTAAAACCAAAGAACTAAGAAGCTGCATATAATACTCAAAACAATAAAAATAACCATTTCCATTTTCATTAAAGTCATTCAAAGACATCAGAAATGTCCCAAGAGCTTTTTACAGTTGGTTTTATATACTTGAAAAGATTTAGAAAATGACACACATATTCCTTGTTAAGTTAAATCATATCAGTAACTCAGAACTTTTTTTATGCCATATAAAGTATCTCATGACCCTTGCTTCCCAGAGGAGCAAAACTTGATCAAAAGAGATTTTTGTAGGCTAGAATAATTCACATTAAAGTAATATTTATCATCATATTCTGAATTGATATAATGGAAAGAGTTCAGTGATTTCATATTTGGAATCTGCTAAAGAAACAGGCCGCAGTGAAAATGTGTTGATGACCTTGCAGTGTTAAGGGAGAAGGAGATACTGAGTGACCTTTCTGCACCATAGCTTCCCAGGGCCAACTTCCTGAGGTCATGGTTGGGGACTTCTCTGTCCAAGCACTGATATCTACACCTGGACTATGAGACAGAAGAGGGACAAGTATCACTCCCTGCTCTCACAGGCACGTTGCAGACTGTTTTACATCTACATTGCTTTGGAATAATCCTCTCTCCAGCAGATTTGCCCAGATTTGTCCTAGGTGAAGCAGACACCAAACTCGGACCAAAACAGAGCCAACGTGCTGTGTGGATCAGTGGTGAGGTGCATGATCTTAGTCCCTCCCATGTCTTTGGACACCATGGACGTGTCCAAAGTGTCTACATGGAGGCCCAATGAGGAGCAACTAGCTTACACCACAACAGCTTTCCTAGATGATGAAGTGCAATGGAAAAAAATCCCAGTTTACTTCCTTGGGCTGTAAAGTGGGTCTGGGGGACCTTTCCAAAAGTGAGGCTGTAAGGATTTTAAACAGCAACTTAATTTTTTTCAAACTCAGATGCACCCTTCTCCCATCAGCCTAGTTAACTGAACAACTTACTGGGCAAAGCACCTCAGAAGAAGGAACAGCACTGAAAACCGAACAACACTGAAAATGCCATGCATTTACCTGTATGTCAAATTAGTTTTTGACCATTTGAGTTTTCTAGGGAAAAAGTTATATTCCCCCACATCTGGGACACCACATCTTGGTTTCTGCATCAGCTCGTATGTTTCTTCATCTAATTTGCCTGTCACCTTCAAGCCAAAGAAAGCTTGCATTTCTCGAAGTTTGGATGCCACTGTGTTGGCACTTTTCCTCATTATGCCAGCAGGATTCGGGCGGAGATCATAGTGAGTCCTGAGATAGCGCTAAGAAGGGGAAGAGAAGTAATAAGCCTCATTGTAACTACACAAATTAGTCTTTATAAAACATGCAAACAAATTATTTTATACTGTACCTCTGCAAACTGAAGGTCTTTCTCTGTGAATTCATGGCTATCTTCAAGAGGAATAGGGATTGTCAGGCAAAATGACAAACCCAACAGGAAAAAGAAGACAGCTGAAAGTCTTGATCGCATCATGTTGGATTTGTGAATTCTGAAGCCCTGATGTTTTAGAGAGCAGTTCTCTTTACTTTTATAGCCCCAGCCCAGTGAGTCACCACTCAGGGACAAGTTAGAATTTCCTTGTCGCTGAAAGTAAACATGCTTAGGTGGCTGCTTTTTCTCTCCTCCCCAACACTGTGGTTTAGGCATCTGTTGTCCCACTGAGGGCTCTGAAACTGTATCCTCGTGTAAACATTGTCTCTGAGTATTGACATAGGTTGTGGGAAGAAATGGGCAGAAGTAAACGACAATTCTGATTATTTTGCAATAACTTAAGCTGGCAATAACTTACTATTCTCCACTAGGAAAAAAATGCTTTCTACTATTTGATAGACAATAGAAGTATATAAGATTCATGATTTTCTAAATAAATTCTGCAACTCTTCAGTGGTTACACTACTTCAGCAGCAATTTTTAGCAGTTGTGATAGATCACAAACACTTCAGTTGTATATAAATGTTGCCTTGCCTGATAAGAAATAACATTTTGGATATTACATTCCTGTGTTTCTGTAAAGAAAAATAACTGTAAAGCACTAACACTGATTTTACTTCCTTACTTTAAGGAAAGTGTCTTCCCATGCATCTTTCAGAATAATTTACTTCTTGAAATGTATGTAGAACCAGAAACACTAAATATCAGGAAATCATCCTGAATACTTTAAAATGTTTTTTTGTTAGTCGTAAAGTATGTCCTGTAAAGTGACTAGTTCATACAACTTGTTTTTCTTAAAAACCATGAATTCACTTTATGAAGGGCGACAGCTATAGATCAATGAGACAGCTACTACTTTGAGACAAGTAATCTACTAATTATAGGTAGGCAATGAGTCTGTGTGTTTAGAATGACAGAAAAATGTGATTTTTGACTTACAAGGTGGAAAATAGGATAAATCTGGCATTATGACAGACACAGGCATTATTATACTTCAGTGTTTAAAGATGATTTCTGTCTCCCCAGGGTCACTTCAATCTTACCTGCTGCTAAAACCTGTATCACATCACATGTCTGTCCATGAACACAGGTCCATGGGTAGGTGCTGTTTCATCTGAATCTACCTTCCTCTTTCATGGAGACTGTTCCTGAACAGAAAACCTCAGGCAGCTTTCTGGCAGACACTGGTACATGCTTTCTGGAACACACCACCCTGCTGTGGATGTTGCCTTGTTGACATAACAGGAAAAGGACAAAAATCAGGGAAGCTGAATGTGTAAAAGCTCAATTTGTTACTCAAATAATATTAGCCTTTTATCTTACAATGGCAAACAGCAACAGCAAATAAAACTGGGAGGAATTTGTGTAGCCCATTTCTACCTCACTGCCCACCTCAGCCAGTGCTAAATATGGTCACAGCAATTAGGAATAGAAAACATCTGTTCAGTTTGTGTGTGCCCTTCTTACATTGTTCACCACCAACACTGAGTCTTTTTTATTCAACAAGGTGGCATAAAGACTGTTAATTACCCCACCTTCTTAAGACTCCCCTGCAGCACTTCAGGACACACATGGAATCCATACTGCTGACATTCTCACCGTGCTACAGTCGTCACTAACGCAGACTGCCAGAATAGGTGTGTGTCTTACTTCTTTCAGCATTTTGTATTGGTATTTGAAGTGTTGCTTTCATCAACATTGGGGTACTCAGTTATGTAGTAAGCAGAGTTTACAATGAATTCTTGCTCACTTTATCTGGAGCTTAGGAGCAGTGATGCTGCCTTCTTGTAGTTCTCGTGACTGTAAGGAAGACTTAATTGAGACCATGAAGATGTGAGTATCACTGCTCTCCAGAATAGTACCAGACACATCTGAGAAATCTGTGAGTAAAATGAATAACTTTAAACTTAAGAAGAATTCCTGTGAACTCCAAATTCTTTGCAATTATCTTTCTTATACCAGAAGGAGAACAACTGCACACCACCACTTGTACATCACTGCCCTTTGCCAGACATAAATAGAAGCTTTTTATTCTATGTCAGGCCCTTAGGTCACTGCTCTTTCTCAGTTCTGATGTGGAATCTTTGCTTCCGAAATAGAAGAACTTAATTTCCTAACCAACTGCTACTGCACAACTTGACCAGTCCATCATACATCATGAGAGAACAATTCCAAATTATTCCTAAGTGCTTTCAGGATTGTCTAAACAAATGCAGATAAGCTAACTGGTAATTAAAGGTGAAACTGAGTAATCAGAGACAGTATTTGAATGCTATGAAAGTGCTGATAGAATTTAATCTGGGCAGGGATGTCAAGGACAACATGAAAAGTTTCTATAGGTCTGTTAGTGATAAAAGGAAATAGGGGAAAAAAAAACCAAAAAAGAAAGACAAAAGACAGAAACAGGAGATCTGGTTACCCAGCATGTAGAGAAGACTGAGGCACGCAATGAATTTTTTCCTCAGACTTCATCAGCAAGGGCTCTTGTCCCACTGCCTTGGTCACAGAAGGCAAAGGCAGGGGCTGGGAGACTGAAGAACCTACCAAGGTAGAGGAAGATCAGGTTTGAGACTATCTAAGGAACCTGAAGGGACACAAGTCCATGGGACCTGACCAGTTGCCTCCGCAAGTCCTGAGGGAACTGGCAGATAAAGCTGATAAGCCACTCTCTATCATATTTGAGAAGTCAAGGCAGTCCAGTGATGTTCCCACTGACTGGATACAGGGAAATGTAACCCCGATTTTTAAAAAGGGGAAAAAGAAAGACCCGGGGAACTATAGACTGGTCAGTCTTTCTGCCTGTAAGATCATGGAGCAGATCCTCCTAGAAACTATGCTCAGGCACATGGGAAATAAAGAGGTGGTGGGTCAATCATGCCTGACAAATCTGGTGGCATTCTGTGATGGGGTTATAGCATTGGTGGATAACGGAAGAGTGGCAGATGTCACCTAGCTGGACTTGTGCAAAGCATTTGACATGTCCCACATAATAACCTTGTCTCTAAATAAGAAAGATATGGATTTGATGGAAATATATGGATTTGATGGAAAGATATGGATTTGATGGATAGACCACTCAGTGGATAAGGAATTGGCTGAATGATTGCACTCAAAGTGTTGTGGTCAGTGGCTCAATGTACAAATCAATGTCCAGTGATGAGTGGTGTTCCAGAAGGGTTGGTACTGGGATCAGCACTGCTTAACATCATTCTTGATGACATGGACAGTGGGATCAAGTGCACCTATGATATAAAAGTAGAACAGAAAGAGATGATTTATCTAGGCACATGACTAAAATTAAGGAACTGTGTTGCCTATCGAACAATAGTGCATGAAGGTGTAGAGCTTTGTCTTTGAAAAATTTAAGCTGCAGTAGCGAAAGCAGTAGGAAATAGAATTATCTTGTATGAAGAGAATGATAGATTAGGTAGGGAAGAATGATTTTTCACTTTCTATACTCTCTGACTTTTTTTTTTCATAGAATCATAGAATGCCTTGGGTGGGAAAGGACCATTAAAGATCATCACATTCGAACACCCTTGCCATGGGCAGGGACACCTCTCACTAGACCCATCTGCTCAAGGCCCCATCCAACCTGACCTTGAACACCTCCAAGGAGGGGGCAACCACCACCATCCTGGGCAGCTTGTTCCAGTGCCTCACCACCCTTGTAGTGAAGAATTTCTTCCTAATATCCAACCTAAATCTACCCTCTTCCAATTGAAAACCATTCCCCCTTGTCCTATCAATGATCTGAATAGACAGATGCTCTGAATACACAGATGCTCTGAATACCTTCAACATTCACAAATTAAAAACCTTGCCTTTTGTACCCTTTACAGAGCTACCATGAGGGAATATTCCAAGGAATATTTGTAAAACTGTAAGGTAAAAGGAAAAACCAAAACCTGGCAGCTTTTCTGAAATCAACTTCTCTTATAACACTGGTGCGAGAAGAGATGCACAACAACGGGTATTTTGCTATTATCAGACAATGAAACGAACAAATGAAAAGGCAGCCCACTGTTTTCAACAGATTCTGCAAGTGAGTAGAAAAGCACACAAAGAAATGAAAAGGTAGGGAGTCTGTATCTACTTTGTCACAGACAGTAAATCAAAAAGCCAAACCAGAAACTGATTTCTGAAAGACACCGTGCAGTAAGCTACCTAAGAGTAGACTATGGCTGCTGGTTCGTGTTTTCTACACATTCAGTTGGTTCCTCTGGGAGTCCAGGCCATGGCAATATACACAATCAAATATGGTTTTGTACACATTTTATTACTATTTATGTTACACCAGTGGCTAGAAGCCTATATTGAGGCATGGGTTTTTATGTCTTCTGTACACAAACTGAAGAAGCGCTGGTGAAGCACTCTGCAAACAAGGACATTAATGGACCAATGAAAATGGTCTATTATGATTATTACATTATGAAGTAGTGTGTGATTTATTTATTTTTTAAGGAGAAACAAAAAGCCTTGACAGAGCTAGGTAGTAAGTAGACCTCTGAAGTTGTTATTATTTTAACAGATTGACTCTTAAAAGCCTCAAGCAAGTAAAGTTTTCAAAGTTGGCAATGACAAATGACAACTTCAAAGCCTGCCAGTGTTGGGAAATATAAGATATAAAATCCATGGGTCAGGCTCAAGTGATGCCACTGTCTGAGTTTAAAAAAAAAAAAAAGAGGAAAAGAAAAAAAAATAAATAGAAGGTGTTAAAAACCGTGAAGAGAGATGTAATTGAAGGTAAAAGCAGTCAGCAGTGGTTCATAGACCTTGTGCTGACCTCAGTGCAAACAAAGGGTGGAAAGTTATATTTTAAAAGCACTGTAACCCACAAAACTGCTGAATAGTAAGATTTCAACAAGCACTGCAAAATTTCTGCAGTTCTGGCATCTTGTGGGTGTATGTGAAATTAGCTGGACTGATGGTAATTTTCACAGGCAGACCAGAACAATCACGCTAGTTTCCTCCCCCACCAAGGATAAATGTAGACTGGGGGATGTGGGCATAAGAAATGAAGTGCCTTAAAGCAGCATTTAGGTAATAATTATTTGAAAACAAGAAGTGTGCCAACAATATGGTTTCAACATACGTTTTGCTACCACAGATAACTAAAAGGTGTCATGTTTTGATTTACACTCTGTGTTTGGTGCCCAAAATAGCACAATATAGTGAACATTGTGAATGCTCTGTGACCCTGAGGCAGCAGACACTTAAGACAAATAAACAAAATTCAATGGGCTCATTTATTAATGTTTCTTACCACAAGTTGTATTTCAAGTGGAACGCCTCCAGCGTATAGGGCTACGCAGGGCTACACCATCATATTTAGATCAGCTTCCCCTGGGAAGAAGGAAGATATTCTGAGGCCCTTTGTGCAGCTGAGTAAATGGGGTCCCAGAGTAGGTAACAACACATGCTCTGGCTCTGCCTCTCCAGGTGGATCTCCATCTGTGGCACCTGTTACAAGAAGGGGGTCAAAGACAACTGAGAATGACTTATACAAGCAGATCTTCAGCTGGGATGACAGGGGATGTTCCTTTTTATATGGAGCAGGTACATCCCTGTGCCATTCACTGGCATAAAAGATGCAATTAGGGCACCCTGAGGTGTTCAGCAGGGTCCAGTGCCACAAACAAACAACCTATAAATATGTTTCCAAGAGGCAGTGGCTCTTGTTTGAATGAGTCCCTGCAGACTCCATGGACCACTAGATCATAAAGGCAAAAGGCACTGTGGATCAGCTGCATTCCTGTCTGCCTACAGCACAAGACAGCTTGTAGTACAGGACCTGCCTGAGCTTAGAAGGACATGAGGGCTGCTGTCACACTGTGAGCTGACGGTCTGCATGCCTTTCTTTGGTATACATTGAGGTCTAAGGCAAGATTCCTCCTCCTGGCATTGCTCAGGGGTTGGTGCTAACATTTTTGTCAGAGACATGGACAGTAAGATTGAGTACACCCTCAGCACATTTGCTGACAACACCAAGCTGTGTGCTGTGATTGACATGCTGGAGGGAAGGAATGCCATTCAGAGAGACCTTGACAGGCTGGAGAGATGGGCTCATGAGAACTGCATGAAGTTCAACATGGCCAAGTGCAACTTCCTGCATATGGGTCGGAGCAAGTCTGAGCACAGGTTGGGAGGAGAATTGATTGACAGCAGCCCTGAGAAGAAGGACTTGGGTTTTTGATTGATTAAAGCTCAACATGAGCCAGCAACGTGCCTCTGCAGTCCAGAAAGCCAACTGTATCCTGGCTGCATGGAAACCAGTGTGACCAACAAGTCAAGGGAGGTGATTCTGCCCTCACAAGACCCCACCTGGAGTACTGTGTTCAGCTCTGGGTCTTCAGTACAAGAAAAATATGGGGCTGTTGGAGAGGGTGCAGAGGAGGGCCACAAAGATGATGACAGGGCTGGAGCACCTCTCCTATGAAAAATACATGCTGAAAAAGTAGGGCTTATTCAGCCTGGAGAATAGAAAGCTCCAGGGAGACATTATTGCAGCCTTCCAATTCCTGAAGGAGGCCCACAGGGAAGCTGGAGTGGGACTGTTTACAGGAGCAAGGACTGACAGGACAAAGGGTAATGGCCTTAAAGTAAAAGCTGGTAGATTTAAATTAGATATTAGGAAGAAAGTTTTCTCTGTGATGGTGGTGAGATCCTGGCACAGGGTGCCCAGAGAGGTTGTTGCTGGACCCCTCTCTGGCAGTGGATGGGGCTTTGGGCAACCTAATCTAGTGGAGGGTCTTTAAGGTCCCTTCCAATCCAAACCAGTCTGGTATTCTGTAACTCATCCTGAGACTGAAAGACCAAAATCCAAGCATCTTCCTGGGTGTTGCCTTTCTAAAATCTCATTAGAAACACTGAAGTCAATACAGTCACTAAATGTGAAACAGCAGTTGGGCTTACAATGAGGTAGACACCTTGAGGTTATTTCAATTGCCCACACATAAATACCTAATGTTGTCTGAAGGACAGAGAGCTCTCATCAGTCCTGTGTCATATCTGACAATCTCATGCAAATGTCTTGGGTTCTCTTCTGCATCTCACTGTGATCAGGATAGTTCTCCTGTGTCCAGGCTGCACCAACCATTTGAGGAAGATCCTTACAGAAGTCTCTGTTACTGAATTTTATTGATTCTTGAAAGAAATAGATAGAACATGTTAAATATATATATATTTGAACAAGGACTGTAGCCTTTATGTTCTGAGGTTGTAGAGGCATTTTATTCTTGCATTATGATTATTTTATTACTTTGTAAAGTGTGGTACCCAATTGTCAAAGTCCAATACTCTCTGGTTGGGGTCTTTCAGATAGTCCTCATATGCAGGGTTTAATGCTTAATACAAAGCTTACATACTTGAAATTATGTGACATTACATGACATTTTGATTTAGCACAGTGATGCAGCAATGTATGTAAATCAGGATGTGTACAAGTTACATGTAGCAGAATGTAGCAACTGCAAGAAAACAGTGAATCATGGTGCAAATGTGATTACCAGTCTCTATTACATACTCACTGTAATCACACTGGGTGCCCACAATCCCCCAAAGGTTGAACCCAGCAAAATGCTCTTGCTCTATTCGAAGTTCTCTGTTTGGTTCTAATATTCATTGTGGGGCTGAGGCACATCTACACTGCCTTCTCCCACACACCCCCTCCCCCATGCTGTGCTGGATAACACAGGAGAGTATTTTGCACTCTTGATTAACTCAGGGATGAACATTTGCACCACTGCCTGATCCACCCCACTGCCTGTTCCACTACAGTCTCACTTGTGTTGACACAGGTTCAGCTTTCTTTGCAACACTATGGCCAGTCCCTCCTTATACTCTTCCTTGGGATTCATGAGCACATCACCCTTACCCATCTCCCCAGCGCCTTCTTCTACTGTAAGGGTTCACTGATTGTTCACATCAAGCACAAAATATCCCATTATCTCTACTGCTGGCAAACTGTAGCCCAACAATGAGTTTGTTTCTAAGTCAAAGCAATTTTTCTCCTAATGGGAAGGAGCTGATCAGCAGTGCAAAACATGGAGAATGAAACCCCAGGAATCCAGTTCAAAGGTAAGAACTTAATTTTCTAAATGTGTTTTTTGAGACATCCACAACCTTATGTTTCTATTTTTCAAATCCTGATGTTTACATTTGCAAAGGCTCACAAAAATATATTTAAAGACTACCTCAGTAGCACTGCGGCTCTCTGACACTCATAATTAAGCACTGGTGTGTTTTGATCTGTTTATTTCTTGTGTCAACCCAGAAATATCAACAATATGTCTTTAAAACTTTTTAATTTTAGCGCTGCCATTATGGCAAAATACATCCCCTGTCAGTTTATGGGTTTAGTAATATGCTATAGCAACTTTATCCTCTAGCCTTAAGACCTCCACTTGAATCGACCCGTTGCTCATAGAAAGACATTGTTCAGTGTGGATGCAATAAAAACATCAGCATTAGGAAGAAAAAAAACCCTGAGGATTTATTTATATAATGATTCAACTTTTTTTTTTTCCTAAAAGTTTGGACACTGAAAGATTTAAAGAAATTGTTTGGGTGAAACAGAAATTTTGCATCTTAAATGCCTAAGTGGATTTTGAACCAGTGGATTTTTTTGTGGATTCTACACCTTCAGAAAGGACAAATGGCCCCAGTAGGAATGTGAAATAAAAAGTAATGCAATGTCCTCTGAAATGTTTTGGTTCAGACTAATTGTTGTTTCTGAAAACTGGAGCTAGGAGCCTAACAGAAACACACACATCCTTCTCCTGCCTTCACAAACTCTTTTCTCCAATGTATGTTAACATTTAGTAATGGAGATAATTTCTGTCTCACTCTTTACTGGTCACTACTTAAGAGCACCATATCTTCTATACCTCCTAAGTAATAAACAAATCAGAACAAGTACTATCATTGCCAAATCGAGACATTTTAAACCATCGATGGCTGTACTATCTAACCTCATGGATAACCTCAAAGGCTTTGTTATCCTATGTATTGTAAGAAGAAATGCAGCACAGGAAGAGAGCAGGTTAATGATGTGGATTTTTAGGAGGGAAGAGAAATCCCCTCTTCAGCACCAGTGAAATATGAGAGAATCACAGAACAGCCGGGGTTGGAAGGGAACTCTGGAGAACATCTAGTCCAATCTCCCTCCCAGAGCAGGATCACCTACAGCAGGTTGCACAGGACAGCATCCATTAAGGTTTTGAATATCTCCGGAGATGGAAACTCCACAACCCCTCTGGGCAGCCTGTCCCAGTGCTCTGTCACCCTTATAGTAAAGAAGTTCCTCCTTATGTTTATGTGGAACTTCCTACATTGAAGGCACATGGAGAATAAGGAGGTAATTGGTGACAGCCAACATGGCTTCACTAAGGGCAAATCATGCCTGAAAATCTGGTGGCATTCTATGATGGAGTAACAGAGGTGGTGGATAAGAGAAAGATGACAGACATTATCTTCCTGGACTTGTGCAAGGCATTCAACACTGTCCCACATGACATCCTTGTCTCTAAATGGGACGTGAGATGATGAGACGTGGATTTGATGGATGGACCACTTGGTAATAAGGAATTGGCTGGATGGTCGCACCCAAAGGGTTGTGGTCAACAGTTCAATGTCCACATGGAGGTCTGTGATGAGTGGTGTTCCTCAGGGGTCAGTACTGGGACCAGCACTGTTCAATATCTTTGTTGGTGACATGGACAGTGGGATCAAGTCACCCTCAGCAAGTCTGCCGATGACACTAAGCTGTGTGGTGAGGTCAACATGCTGGAAGGAAGGAATGCCATTCAGAGGGACCTTGACAGGCTGGAGAGATGGACCCATGCAAACTGAATGAAGTTCAACAAGGCCAAGTGCAAGGTCTCTCTACTGGATGAGGTATTGCCTGACACTTTCTATCATTTTCAATCATTAAAAGTGCGGCCTAGTTGAACTGTGTGCCTGATGTGTCTTCCTTTTTCTAAGTCAATGCCTACTGGAATTTCCACCTGGGTGTCTACCACAGACCCCATATATGCACACAAATAGATCAGAGTAACATCAAGTGAATTAAAAAAGTTGCACTGAAATTGCCTATAAGAGACAGCATCGCAAACCCTAAGAACAGGTCTTTGTCCTTCACAAAAATACATAGAGTAAACACTCAACACTCAAAGTGAAACTTACTGTAATATTTTTATTTGTAAGGAGTAAACCCATACATTTTAAAAACATTTAGGAAAGGAAATGTAATTTTTAAAGCCTTGGCTTTTCCTTGCCAACCACATTCATATTGTTTATACAGCTGGGCTTTTTAAAAATCAGTTTCTCAACCATATTGCAAAAGCTCTTGAGAGTAAGGCAGGGGGGAAAGCTAGATGTGTGATGTATACAGTCTTATAGGAAGTACTAAATGCAAGTGGTAAGCTTCAAATTAAGGTTTGAATTACTGGTAAGAGATTATGAAAGGGTGAATTAAGAAAATATGTAAGGAGAAACTTTTTCCCCATGAGGACAGTTGGGCAGCGGCACAGGATGCCCAGAGAGGTTATGCAGTCTCTATCCTTGGATGTTTTTCAGTGCTGTCTGGGTCTGACCTCAGAGCTGACCCTGCTGTGAGCAGGAGGTTGGACAAGAGACCTCCTGAGGTCTCTTCCAGACTGAGTTATTCCATGATTTTATAGCATGATATAAGTAAACAAATATAAAAATGAGATATTTGGGCAGTATTTTAGTGAGTATGCTTATGTGTGACACTTAAGACATATTCAAGTTGCATAGATTGCAGATTTTTCAGTATGTATTAGTCTTGGTAAAAAAACAAAACCAAAACACCAGGGTTCCAATTGTTCGCTGTCACTGGGAATCTGTCTTTAGTGGGTTCTCAAGTTCAAATGTGTTGATTAATGTCTTCATGGTGTTAGTGGATCTTCAGTTACTGTGAAATACTGGTAAAAAACTGGTATATGAAAATTAACCAGCCAATACAGTGTGCAAATGAAAGTGAAATTTAGTATAATTCAGACTTAAATTCTCTAGATAGGTAATTTCAGGATTTTTAACATCTTATTGGCTTACTGCCATAACACGTCTTGCACACTGAGAGCGCTCTATTTGGATAATATCAACAGAGCATTTTCAGTAGTTAGTACAGATTTCCTCATTTTTCTTTCTGCCATCCTCTGCCATTCTACCCTTTTCACACAGCTTTTGCTGTATGGATGCCCTTCAGTATTCACTTTCAGACAAAGAGAACAGCTTCCATTATTTTTTACAAGATCAAGCTCACAACGGCCAGCATTCAACTGCAAATATATGAGACGGGGAAAAGATGATGAAGTTTTCTCCCTCGGAGTGCCTGGTATAATGCACTCAGTCTCTCTGTCATGTGGCTTTGGAACACGGTAGCTGTGGGGTGAATTGAGAATGAAAGGAGGGAATTTCTGCAGCATTTTTACAAGTCCTCAGAAATCAATTTCTCATCGCAGTATCTCTGTTCTTGTACCTGCTGAAAAGGTCCAATCACATGGTTCCAAGCCCTGGCATTCAACGTTTTCTTTTCTGCACCAGCAGATACCAAGAACTCAGCAATACAGAACATCTGCCAGTAATTCAAACTGGTTAGTTGGGCTAAAGGATTATAGAAAAGCAAAATGAGAAATATTATCAGTTAACACAAGATTTGCCAAGACTGTGATCTTTGCTAGAAATGCTTTTTCGTATTCCTGCTGAAAAACTAAACTTCAGTAGCTGAGAGTTTGGAAGGACCTCTGGAGGTCATTTTATCCAACTGCCCAGCTCTAGCAGAACCACCTAGAGCCAGCTGTCCAGATCAAAAATGATCAGAGGGCTGGAGAACCTCTCCTGTGAAGAAAGGCTGAGGGAGTTGGGGTTGTTCAACCTGGAGAAGAGAGGCTTACTGCCACCCTACAGTGCTTAAAAGGGGCTTATAAGAAAGGTGAGAACAAACTTATTAGCAGGGCCTGTTGGGATATGACATGGGGTGATGATTTTAAAATAGAAGAGGGTAGATTTAGGCTAAATATAGGGAAGGAATTTTTTTAATAATTAGAGTGGTGAAACACTGGGACTGGTTGTCCCAGAGAGGTGGTATATGCCCCATCCCTGGCAACATTCAAGGTCAGGCTCGACAGGGTTCTGAGCAGCCTGAACCTAGTTTAAGATGTCCATGCTTATTGCAGAGGGATTGGACTAGATGACCTTTAAAGAGTGCTTTCAACCCAAGCTGATCTACGATTTTATGATTTTTGATTCTATTACTCTATGATCATGTCCAGATACCTTTTCAGTATCTCCAAAGATTGAGACTCCACCACCTCCCTGGGCAACCTGTGCAAGTGCTTGGTCACCCTCAAAGTAAAAAGGCCTTTCCTGATGTTCAGAGAGAGGCTCTTGTGTTTTATTTGAGCCCACTGGCTCTGGTCCTGGGCACCACTGGAGAGAGATTGGCCTCTCTGCACTCTCCCTCCAGATGTTTATATATATTGATAAGATCCTCCCTGAGCCTTCTCTTGTGCTGGCTGAACAGGCACAGCTCTCTCAGGGTTCCCTCACAGGAGAGATGCTCCAGTCTCTTTGTCATGTTTGTGGCTCTCCCCAGCATGTGTATCTCTCCCTTCTACCAGAGAGCTCAGTACAGCAGGAGAGGCCTCACCAGTGCTGAATACTCCTATGAGTTTCCAATGGACTCTCTTATTTCACAACATTTAAGTGATTTATTTGCTGCATCCCTTCTCTCTGTGTCTCTCTGTCACAATGCTTTTTTAGCACTGCTGCCAAGTATCCAAATAAAAACAGTATTGTTAATGCATGCTGAAAACTAACATTAATCCAGAGTTAGTGTGCAGCTAGATGCATACTGAAATCTGCCCTTTCCTGAGAGGCTAACCATTAGATTTTGTGGACTCCTCATAGATGCAATAAACTAAGAGAGTCCTTCTCTTGATAAAGACCACCAAATGGGAAAAGAAAAAGAGACTGGTATTTTCACCCCTGCTGAAAACTTTTCTGGTTATTAGTCAATACCTGAGTAAGAAATCATACAGGAATTTACATCTGTAAAATGCATGAGGAAAATACAGCTGAGAAGTCACTGCTTTAGCTATTATAGCTAGATTTAAAACATCACAACAAAAAATTGCTTGTTACTCAGTCATTTTCTACAGCCCAACGTTGTTGAATTCCATGTAGACTTTAGAGATCTCAGGACTGCATACGGTGGTTTATTTGGTTTATTTAATTGTCCTAATACATATTATCTGAAGGCAGGCATAATTTTTACCTAAGGATTGTGCTAAATCAATTGGTATTTTTGTTTAAAATCCAGTACAGATACCTACATTTTGTCCACCTCTGTAGTTAACTAAGTTCAGATGTTTCATAAATACTGGTCATATTAAACAGCTGCTTCAAATCACTCCCACTGTGACAACTATGTATGCATCTTGAAATGTATACATCATTCCATGACTTATGCCATTGATTAACCTCCCTATAAAGGCTCAGAATTGTTTAATGGCTCTAAATTTCCTACTCTTTCC
This sequence comes from Laterallus jamaicensis coturniculus, assembly GCA_022605575.1. NCBI lineage: Eukaryota > Metazoa > Chordata > Aves > Gruiformes > Rallidae > Laterallus > Laterallus jamaicensis. The sequence goes on from JAKCOX010000139.1 coordinate 616,198, forward strand.
CAGCTATTGAGGGTGCACTAATGGGAGACTAGAGGTTACTGGGAGTCATGAGTAGGTACTTCCTACTCATGCTTCCAGGTGGGCAAGCATGGTCCCATTTACTGGAAGATCTAGACAAAGAAATAAATGTTATCTGTGTAAAAGGCTGCACACAAAAATCAAACATTCTCGTGTCTCATAAATGAGAATTACTATCTGATGGCTCATACTTGCAGATTCATAACCATAAAAAATCTTAATAAAATTATGTAAGGCCTAAGTCCAAATAGATTCTATCCCTGACTATTCTGAAGTGGTTAGAGCATCTTCTCTTTGCCAGATTTTGTGCTGAAAGTGATTATGAAATCTGCACGGCCATGAAATATTCAGACCAAGGTCTTGGGAAGACTTCAAGTTAAATACTCCTGAAGCTTCAGTGTCCTTCATTTTGTTTAGTCCAATTTTCACTAGCCAGATGTGAAGTGTAATTTATTATATAAACAGACTAGAAAATATCTACCCACAGTTATGTCAGAATCTTTCAAGTTAAATCTGGAACCATATGTTGTTTGGTTCCCTTAATATATGAAATGGAAATTCCAGACTGAAAACAAACCATGACAAATGTTCACTAGAAGTTTCACAGAGTTTGTGCATTAAGTTTTGCTATTGCTTTATTTCTTTTCAATGCAAAGTAATGTATGAAACCTGTTCAAACTGACATGGAAAACTCTGAATATATAAAACCAGACAATTTTAATTTCCAGCTTAGATAATTGGTTAGAAATAAGGTTTGTGGGTTTTTTTCTTTTTCATGAGAAAAGAGGAACATTAAAGCAATGCCTTTTAACTTTGTCTAAAAGCTTAGAAAAATATTATGAATCAGCAAGATTTTCTCTGAAGGTTGCTTTATACAGAAATACTTTAAACTATCCATATAACTCTGGCGTTAACATTTTTTATCACTTCTGTTTAGGAAACTTCACAGGTATCAAACTCTGACCAACCCCTGGACAAAAAAGAATGTGTGTTTTCTACACAGTATTAATCCAGTTGACTTCCAGAAACCAGAAATCTTCAGACCATAGAGCATTTTGCAACATGACAGATCTACTTTTGGCTATCATGGAATTCAACTAGGATACAAAGTTTTGCATCCATGCACTTAGCAAAGTAGGAACTTGAGGTTCACGACCATCCCAGATGAATGCTGAATTGCTGTACTAAAGGGCTGAAGCATCCCTTCCCCACCTCTGTGTGAGAAGGTATCAATCCAAAAGTTAATCCTGTCTCATGTAATACCTAATCCCCAGAGAACAAAACTCTCATTGTACCATTAACCTGGTTTAGTGGTGGGCTTTGCAGTGCTAGGTCAACATTTAGACTTGATAATGTTAAAGGTCTTTTCCAACCTAAACAATTCTAAGATTCTATGCTTCTGTAGCAGCAAGTTCCAGATACAAATTTACCACTCTGCAAGAGATATTTTAATTTCTCTATCTTAAATTAGATTCCTGCAAGCCTCATTTAAGGACATCTAGTTCTAATATTGCAGGATTTGGTATGTAACAACTTTACATTCGGTTTAAGATTAACCTTCATGATTTTGCAAATCTTAGTATTATCCAGTTCTTGATCTTCTCGTCTCCAAATTCCTAATTTAGTAGCTGGCCCATTCACTTAAAATTTAAATTGCCTTTCTGGGTACTTTCTTCACTGTCATTATATCCTTTCTAAGATTTGAAGAACAAAACTGCACAAAGTACTCAGGAACTGGACATGGGAAGGTCTTATATAGTGGGAAAATTATGCTCTCCATCATTCATGCTCTCAGCACTTGTCCTGATTATGCCCAGCACTTGTTCATTTGGCTGCCACAGCACACTGAGCCATGGACCTCTGAGTAAATATTTATTCTTACAGAATGCACTCTTACTCTTGCACTGTAGGCTGTTTACCTTCCATATCCAAAAGACAGAAAGAATATGAACTAACAGAATCAAAGTTTACACGCCTGTAGATTTTTGCTACTACTGCCTTAGTGACAGAAAAAAAACAGCTCTAGAAGTTCACACTGTCCTCTTACATTATCAAAACATAAGGATTGGTTTACCTTATTGTGCAAGTTTAGCTGCATTGCTCCATTATCCTTTACAGGAAAAGATCAATTTCCCATTCAAAGCTGACATGACAAAAAGCCCCATGTGGTTAAACAAACTGTAAGTTAAATTATAGGATATATGATGTGCTGTGTGCCAGATGAATGTGTGGTTTTCTCTAAAGCTGTGTGAATAACTGATATTTTTGTTCTGTCAGGAAAAAATAGAAATAAAAAGAAATTATTTTATCTGAAGTTTTTTGTGTTTGTATTTCTTGTCAGAAGGAAAACCTGCCACATTTCATGTATCTTTACTAAAAGCTAAGACTTTTAATACTACCATGGGTACTACTATTAAGTAACGACAGAAGATCCAGGGAAGTGATCCCCCTCTCTGTTCCGCACTTGTGAGACCAAATCTGGAGTAGTGTGTCCAAGTTTGGACTCACTATTACACAGAAGAGGCTACCAAGATAGTTAGGAGCTGGAGCACCGGCCGTAGGACGAAAAGCTGAGAAAGCTGGGTTTGTTCATCCTGGAGAAAAGAAGGCAAAGGGTAGTAAACTTTACTGCTATCTACAATTAGATGACAAGAAAATAAGAGAAGGTGGAGAGAGACTCTCCTAGGATGCGCACAGAGAAAGGACAAGAGGCAATGAACACAAACTGGAGCATCAGAAATTCCACTTAGACATTAGGAAAATTTTCTTTATCATGAGGGAGAAAAAATATTTGAATAGGATGCCCAGGGAAGTTTTGGATCTACATCCTTGGAAGTGTTCGAAATTTGAATAGTCAAGTCCATAAGCAACATGGTCTAATTAAACCTATTTTGAGTAAGGCGTTGTCCATATGACCTCTGAAGAGCCCTTCCAACCTAAATTAACCTACATTTCTGAAATTCTTTGAATGATCATTGTTATTGTCTGGTCAGTCATTGGAAGGGCTTTCAGAAGAAATGTGACTCCTAAGTTTGAATCAAGTTCCTTCTGACCAATTCAGATTTGTGAGTATTTTCAGGTACACTGAAATAGTATTTTTTGGTGAACAAAATATTTGTCTAAAATGTTTGGGCTTTTTAAGCCCTTAGTTTTTTTCTGATTTCACAGTAGCAACTGGATGATAAAGTTCTAAAAAGAAGTCTTCTAGCTTCAAAGTGTTTCACGACATAAATTAATCCTCATATATATTTATTACCTAACTAAGCAGCTTCCTGCAGTGTATGTAGTAAAATTGAGAGAGATTGGTCCCAAATTTAAAAGTTAGCTGTCACTTTCAGTGCATCCATTTCTGGCAGTTTGTTAAGCACCTCAATTTGGTCCTCAAATCTGTGTCAATGGTCTGTATACAGAGGAGTATCCTAAAAATATCAGTGAACTCATCAATATATATTAATTTGCAGACCAATAATATCACTATACTCATTAAAGACATTTGTAGATATGAAAGTCCAATTTCTAGCGCATGATGCTCAAACCAAGTTGAAAAATTAATTCGTCAAGCAATAAATCTTGACAAAAGGGTATCCACAATTACTTGTTTCCCAACCCAGTCTCAGTGTGTTGGTATTCCAGCTTCAAATAAATATCAAGTCAACAACCCAAATTGCATACAACTCTTGTAGGTCTCTTCCTTTAAATTACATGCTAAGCACTCTTGATTCATACGCTTAACACATTCATTTGAGAAGAAAAAAATCTGTCAAAGTCACTGGCTAAAAATTATTGATAATGCTACCTACAAAAGCTTTGTAAGAGGAGAAAGTGTTCAAAAAGGGCTGTTCTTAATTCTTTTATTGTGGAATTCACATGTGTGAGTGAGCACCATTTCTATGTGAGTTATAAAATGTCTGGAAACAAAAAATTAGCAGTTACGTTGCCAAAGCTAACATGTAGTTGTGCAGGATTAATTATTATTGTTGTGCCTACTTTAACCTAAGAGAATTGAAACTGTTCTCCTGTGATCTGATAAAACTTGGTTGATAGTTATTTGAGTCACATAAAACTATGACTCAAGTCTGAGTCTGAAACTCAGACAGTATTTTTAGATTATTAAGAAATGGAGACACAGTTGAGGCAGGGAACTCCTCTGCCTTGTTTACCTAAGGAACGAAGAGTAAGGTGTTTCACAGACATTTGAAAGCAGAGGTCTATTCAGTGAGTCACTAGCGGATTTTCCACAACTGTATTAAATAATAACTAGGTGCATAACAACAAATAGGTGAATTACTAAACAGGCTGCACACTTAAGAAAATTCATATTAATCTCTTCTAAATACTAAGTCTTTCTGTTTGAAGAAACAGAGAGCAAAACTTTGCCCAGACACAACAGGGTGTTGATATTTTTTTGAGTCCTTCAGTTGAGTGATCCATTTGACGTATTACTTTATGTTAGAGTCCTCTTTTTCAAGGCTTTGGCTGTAAACAGACAATGCTCTGAAAAACTAAATGTCTTTGCAGTCAAGAAACTGTTAAAAATGTCTGAAAGGTATACTTAATTTATTCACACTAGTATTTTCAAACAACCTATATTGGATATATACAGTAAAATGCAACCAACTTTCTGTTTATCAGAACTGCTCCAGAGTGACAAGACTTGATAAATCAAAGATTTTTCTCATTAAGTAGAAGATGTGAAGATGTGTTTTTAAATACAGTCCTATGTGGACAGTAATACTAAGGTGCCATTTATTCATATATTTAGGCATTCAGATACTTATTCAGAACTATCTTGTTAATAGCTCAGTATCTCTCCATGTCACTGGACCAGGTTATGCAGACATTGGAAATGTGTAATGGGGGAAAAAACCTGCTCAGTTTGCCCCAAATATTTTTTTTTCTTGGAATATTCTATTTAGAGTAAGCATTTTCTGTTTCTTCAACAGAATCTGGTGATTATTAATCATTATTAGTCACAGAAGCAGCAGAAGACTTTAATTCAGATATTCTTTGCTGATAGCAATGAAGAGATGCTGATTTCTCTGAGTAGCTGCTAAGTATCAGGGGTTCTTTATTAAAAAAGTTTGAGTATTGTGTGACTCAGACTGAAACTAAACCAAACCAAACAAAGTCATCACAAGGGGTAACCTTACTTGTCAGTCATCTTTGTAGAGTAGGTGGTTAAATTCCAGCGTAATGACCCTTGATTAACAAGAGGTAAAATATCGAAACTCTACAGCTGTAGGCTAAATTTCAAACCTAAAATGCTACAACAGAGCCCAGTACTATTACAATGGGCATGGCACAGAGGAGAATGCACCATATATTATGAAATTATCTACTCCTACTCAACCTGAGTTAATTTTCAACAGAGATACTGGGGAGAGAAGTCAGTCATGCATTCTTCTTAATAAAAGCTCCAAAGCTGACAGTTAAAAATAAAACAAAGATTACAGTCTAAAAATGACATCAATTAAATAGTTAGTTGGGGGGGATAAGGAACTTCCCTAATATATATTTATCCGCCTTCCACACTGTATGTATAAATATAGGGAATATAATGTAGACTAGAAGTTTTCAAGATTACCACATTTTACATAACTTGGATTCTAGACAGGCCTGAAAAATGTACAGAGATGCAGTAAGAGAGACCATGTATGAAAACGAGATTATATCCTATGATTTGATTTAGGCATTGAGAGCACAGATAGACAGGATAACAGACTATGCTGTTCATAAACAAGGGATTACAGTAAATCCTTTGGAGGATGATTGTTATCACATCAAGGGGAAAAGCTTTGACAGAATTACTTCTTTATCCTCTTCATGCAAAAGATGTTACAAGTTGTCCCAAGTACAGTCTGGGACTCAAGCAGAGTTAATAAAGCAGCAGTCTTGCTAGTGGATGTATTTATTTGTCCCACAAAAGGAGACATAAAAGAAAAGCTCTAGTTATATGAAATTAGGTATATGCTAGTTGCAATTCACAGTGTAGAAGCATGTCAAAAATAAGACTTTCTTTAAAGAAGAATAAAACAATCATAACACAAATACAGTATAACTGCGTTCTTTATTTGAAACCTCAATCAAGAATAACTAATAATCTTATCAGTGTGAAATTATTAAAGGAGAAGAAAAGTGGGAGAGGGGGTAAGTAAACTACATCCAAAGTTTGGAAAAGTGGAATATCTGTAATCCCAGGTGTCCTGGAGCTGATGGTCTGTATTATGTTGCAACATGAAATAAAAGTTCCAGTAAGCACAACAGATTATTCATATCCTGGTACTGAACTCAAAACATCTAGAAATAAATAGAATAAGCAAAAAATATTTAATGAAAATTCAGACCCTGCTTTCTGAGGTATCCTGAACTTGCTTTGTTTTGTCTTCCACTGCAATGACGTTTGCATTCCAACGAGAAAATATTTATTTCACAAAACAAAACTATTTTAAAACATTGGATATGAAAACCCCATAGCTCACATACAGCACCAGTCATCACAAATTAATGATAAAGAAAGGAAGTGTAACAGCCAAATTCATAGCAGCACAGCAGCTGTTAAACACTACATGCCAGTTCCTACATTGTCACGCTACAGAAGTACTTACTGGATGGAGCACATGTAATGGTTGTAAATGCACAAAGCTCTCTCTCTATGTCTTATGAAGAAGCTTGAAAAGCACCAGAAGTGTGGATTCAAGTTGCATATATAAAGCCCATAGTTAAAATCCAAGTGTGCAAGACTGAGTTCCCACTTAATGAAATTTACCTATAAATATAGGGATTTGAGTAGCATAAATACTGACATCAAGGTTGAGATTTGTGGCAAAAGGGAATATGAAACTACTGAGTCAGAGTGGTATGCTGTCCTCAGCCTGCGGTAGCTGGGGCACAAATAACGGGTTAACCATCCCACAAACACTTTGGCTATTAGAAGTGGACATTTTAGCTAAGTCAGAAGTTCTTCCCAGAGGTTACAAATGTTTCAGGATGGATCCTCACGGCCATTCACCAAATCAGGGGAATGATGACTCAAACATCTGCGTAGTTTGAGCTAGGGAGCCTGCTTTGGCAGGGGGGCTGGACCCGATGATCTCTCGATGTCCCTTCCAACCCCTACAATTCTGTGATTCTGTGATTCAATAATACTGAAGATGAAATGTGATGGATTTGAAAAACTGCATTTATTACTGAAGGTTCTTTGCTCAGAGAGTGGTCAGGCACTGGAACAGGCTCCCCAGGGCAGAGGTCACAGCACCAAGCTTGGCTGAGTTCGAGAAGCATCTGCTCAATGCCCTCAGTCCCATGCTTTCTTGGCTGGCCTTGGATGGAAGTTCATGGGGACTGTCTCCCCCCTGCCCAGGCTAAAAGGAAAACAGCTGTGAGGAACTGACAAAAACCCCCATTCCCCCATTTCCTGCCCCTCCCTGTGCCACATGGCAGGAGGGGAGAAGGGAGCGAAATCTTGAATAAAGTTAAGTGCTAAGAAGGGAGAGGTGGGGAGAGATGCTTTAAGACCTGGTTGCACTTCTTATTACCCGACTCTGGTGTCACTGGGTGTGCAGTGCAGTGTAGTAGATTAGAGAGTTTTCTTTCCGTTATTCTGTGTTGAGTCTGTTTTGCCCGTGCCCCTAATTGTGGAATGATCTCTCCCTGTCCTTATCTCGACTCCTAAGCCTTTCAATATGTATTTTCTCCTCTGTCCAGCTGGAAAGGGGAGTGATAGACTGACTTTGGTGGGTGTCTGGCCTCCAGCCATGGTGAAAGCACCACATGTAGTCAGATGAAATAAAAAGGAGTAATTCTATCAATATGTTTGTAATTCCACAAATTTATTTGTAGTAACTGCTTTGGAGTCCTATCAGAATAATGTCTTCCTCATCCCATACTGAGGACTAATTTTTCTAGAACCAAAGGAAAGACTGATCATATGACCTGAACAAAGAGATCAAAAGATCTTTAGAGCACATAAACTCCCAGTACAATTCCAGCAGTCGCTGCAGAAAGGCAGCACTGTGGGTTTCCTGCTGTCTGCCGATGGTTTTGCTACGTGCAGTTGTGAAGTGTGACAGGAATAAGAAGCCAATTTGTGGCTTTCCCATTAATTCAGTCTTCATTTTGGGAAGTAAAGAATGAACAAACTTGCTTCTTGGCAGGGCCTAAGGAGGAATGGATGTCATTAGGCACTTCAGTAAATACTTCCTTTATTGTACCTCAATTATTTTCTGCTGAATTGATACACTGGTATTGGCAAAACTATCCACAAAGAACTGAAATAATCAGGAAAGCCTCCATCATGGAACATCCTGGCCTTCGCCATGCACTGTCCTCGGGAAGTAGAAATTATAGTTTTACCAAATTAGTTGTAAAAATATTTTCCTTTAAGTAATTCAGCCAGCTAAGTAAAGATTATTCATCTTCTGACAGGAGTGAGATAATTCAGCAGCTATGTAATCTTAGCAGAAAACAAGGCTAATGTAATGGCCATTTGTAGGTAAACTCAGCCCCACGGCACAGAGGTCGGGGTGCAGCTCAGCCCCAAGGCAAGAGGGGCTGGGGAGCAACTCAGCCTCCATCAGGCCCAGCATGGGTTGGCAGAGAATTCCAGAAGGTGCTGCGGTCACCAGGCACATCGCGGGGCATCTGCAAGCCTCAGCCAAACCACAGCTACTCGAATGGCTTCCCAGCCACCCCATGTGGAAGTCTGTGGTCTACTTCTTGCAACACCCCAGCACATAAACATCCTTCCCTACCTGAGCTCTAGATTTATTTCCAAGAATCATTTCTTAATACTTTGATTTTGATTTTGTCATTTCTTTTGCCGGCTTGAGAACCAGTCTCTAGTGGCTTCCGTCTCCAGCCCTGTTCCTCCTCAGCCAGGCCAAACTCGGTCTCAATCACAGTTTAAGTAGAAAAGTCCGTTTTTTCACAATTAAAGGTGACAGAAGTATATTCCTATCATTCCTCCCAATGTACATTGATATTTATATTCATACACTTCTCTCCATGGCACATTTTCCCAGTATCCTGCAGCAGGATCTGGTAGGATTTCTTTATGAGACGTCTCGCCTTTTTACTTCTCATATGCAAAGGAGTGAGAGACAGCACTGCTCCTGGAGAGCCTGTGCCAGACAGAGAAACCTGGGGGACACTGACAGGCGCTGGCAGCAAGCCCCGTGTCCCGACAGGCACCTCCATCATGGCTGCTGAGCAGTGTGCTCCCAAGGGGGAGGCCAACATGAAGAGCAGGAAGGGAGCTCACCCTTGTTTTATTAGTAAGATGATGTCTTAGAAGGCAATAAGAAAATATATATTTCTGTAATGATAGCTAATTGTTCTGTGTTTCATAGTAGAATCATTGCAGTAGTTAAGGGTAACTCCTGAAATGAAGCATTATCTGCTGTATTGTCTGCATGTTTGTTCATGGGGTATAACAAAGCATGAACACTACTACCCAAGTGGAGTGAAAGCCATGCAAAATAAAAATATAAACCAATATTTATATAAAACACCTATTTCTTTGGTAAAGAACATTGGAAAATGTACTTAAGAAGGGAAGTAGATTTCCCACGGGGCTTTTGTATCATCTCTAGGGTTTTTTTCTTAATTATTTTCTACTGTGGAACATAGGCTGCTATCTCCAATTTCCTGAGAGTGTTATATTTTTACTAAGACCTCTATGGCAGTTCGTGACTTCCAAGCTTAATTTGTTTCTCAATACCAGTATCTGGACTTCCAACTTGACTTCTGATCATGCATTTTACCAGACAATTCATAGAATCATGAAATGTGTTAGGTTGGAAGGGACCTTTAAAGGTCATCTAATCGAACCCCCCTGCATTAAGCAGGGACATCTTCACTAGATCAGGTTGCTCAGAGCCCCATCAAGCCTGACCTTGAATGTCTCTAGGGGTACGGCCTCCACTACCTCTCTGGGCAACCTGTTCCAGTGATCTACCACCCTCATAGTGAAGAGCTTTTTTCATAATATCCAACCTAAATCTCCCCTTTTCAAGTTTAAAACCCCTTGTCCTACTGCTACATGCCCTCGTGAACAGTTCTTCCCCAACTTTCTTATAGGCACCTTTCAGGTACTAGAAGGTCTCTATAAGGTCCTCCTGGAGCCTTCTCTTCTCCAAGCGGAACAAGCCCAACTCTCTCAGCCTGTCTTCAAAGGAGAGGTGCTCCTGCCTCTTGATCATTTTTGTGGCCCTCCTCTGGACTTGTCCAAAAGGTCCATGTCCTTCCTGTGTTGAGGCCTCCAAAGCTGGACACAGTACTCCAGGTGAGGTCTCCCAAAGGAGCAGAGCAGAGGGGCAGAATCACCTCTCTCAATCTGCTGGCCACACTTCTTTTGACATGACCCAGGATGTGACTGGCATTCTGGGCTGCAGATGCACATTGGCAGCTCATGTCCAGCTTCTCATCCATGAGCATTCCCAAGTCGTTTTCCTCAGGGCTGCTTTCAAGCACATCATCTCCTAACCTGTGTGTGTGATGGGGATTGTCCTGACCCAGGTACAGAACCCTACACTTGGCTTTGTTGAACCTCATGAGGTTCACGTGGACCCACTTCTCCAGCCTGTCCAGATCCCTCTGGATGGCATCCCATCCCTCCAGCACCTTCACCTCAGCACTCAGCTTGGTTTTGTCAGCAAACTTGCTGAAGGTGCACTCAATCGCACTGTCAATATCATTAATCCAGATATTAAACAACACTGGTCCCAGTATGGACCCTTGAGGAATACCTCTTGTCACTATCTTCCATCTGGACTTGGAGCCCTTGACAACCACCCTCTGGATGCGACCATCCATCCAGTTCCTTATCCACTGAACAGTCCACTCATCAAATCCATATCTCTCCAACTTGAATAAATCAATCATAAAAGTTGCCTTAGAAGGCCCTCACAGCCCCAAAATTACTGTTACAGTCATGTCCTGCGTGATATGGAATAACCCTTAGCAAAGGCCTAAACATAATCATCTGGTGCTAAAGTGAAGCCAAGATACCGCAGCATGTGAGGGGTAGGGCTGATGAAGCTGCACTGCCATGTGGGCCATGTGGGCACGCCGGTGTTGTGTGCTGCTCAGCACAGAGCAGCAGGCACGCTGTCTAGGCTGCATTAATGGTGGAGTAAGAGCTGCCTCCATTTTCTGTGCCTTTTGTGAACAGTCTTGTATTTACAAGGCTGCACAGCAGGTGTAGAACAGAGGTATTGTCTAGAATGACTTAAAATTGCACCAAGGGAGATTGAGGTTAGATATCAGGAAGAGTTTCTTTACTGAAAGGTTTGTCAGGCATTGGAACAGGCTGCCCAGGGAGGTGGTGGAGTCACCATCCCTGGAGGTGTTTCAAAGGTGTGTAGATGAAGTCCTTAAGGACATAATCTAGAAGTGGACTAGGCAGGGTTAAGCTGTGGTTGGACTTGATGATTTAAAGGGTCTCTTCCAATCCAGGTGATTCTGTGTTTCTATGAATCATGTTTTCTGCACAGATCTATGGGTTACATCAGAAAGGACTGGGAGAGGCAAAGGAAACAGCCATGGTTGCAGGTTTGAGAAGGCTGACTTGGAGATGAGAGCATGGGATGGTAGGAAATGCAGTGTCAGAATACTCTGGCCTGATGCCAGTAAATTGAAATCTCTTGTGATCTGCTTTCTGGAGATGTGCATCCTATTGTTAAGTCACCTGGCAGCCCTGAGGTTAGGTCATACCTCTCAAGGAATGAAACTGCGAGAATCCCTTCTCCTGCTCCTTCCTGCCTCACTGCTAACTGATGTCACAAAGTCTTATCCCACATTCCATGGTTAGTATTACAGGTCACTGCAAGATCAATTCCTAATCTGCATGCTTTAGCAGAGGGTTGGACAAGATCTCCAGAGGTCCCTTCCAACCCCAACCGTAACATGAATCTGAGAATAGGTTAGCTAAAAACCTATGCTGGAGCAAAGACCTAACATTAGGCCCTGTAATCTTTTTCTCATTCTTGAGCACTGTGTAACTCATCAGCAGATTTTTGGGTAACTGCAGGACCTCACTGGTTTCAAGTCCATACAGTATGGGTGCTGTAATACAGACTATTGAGTGGCTCTCACTGCTTTTTCCGGTTTTCCAAGCAAAGACATTTTCATTCCTAGAAGCACCACTTCTGCCAAGAAGGGTAACCACAAAAATTGCTGTTTACATCACAAATTCAGATGGCACAGACAGCAAGTCTCTCTCTTGTCAGGCTAGGGAAGAAAAGAAGCCGGAGGCCCTGGGTTACCTTAGCAGAGAGATGACCGGCTGTCTGGGTTAGCGTGGGAAGAGTCCACCACACGGAACACGACTCTAGCAGTGGTTTTGCTGCTGCCAGTAAGAACCTCAAAGTGCCACAGAACAGAGTATTTCTTGGCTGCCTTCTGTTGTTACACACTAGGGTTTAACTGAAAAATACGCCTCCCTTCTCCAAATAAACTTTACCCAGTTTGAGCATCGAGGTGATTACAAACAGCAGAACTGGCAGTAGCTACTGACAGTAATCTGAAGAAAGGAATCAGCTTTGGGGGAAAGAGGAAAAATGTGCCAAAACACAAAGTATTAAAAGGCAGGAGGAACCAGCACATGCTTCTAAATATTTCTTCAGATTTGTGTCATTTTCTGTCCTGTTTAAGATACACAATACTGCTAAGGAGAAAGCAGGTTTGTACAAATACTTTGTTGTGGACTCAATCCTGCCATGGTGCTGCGCAGCAGAGCTTGCAGGGTGCCAGTGGACTTCCTGCAGATACTAGGAGCAGGACCACAGTGTTCTTCAGAGCTGAGTCCTGTGATTGGGATAATTCTTCAGCCATGCTGGAGAGACTGATTTCAAGCCAATTGTTATTTTTTTCTTCACTTATTGTAATAAGGCCAAAGGATCCAGCACCTTTATAGTCCTTAATCAGCAAATCACATTTTAGCCCTTTCCATGACATAGAAGTTGAATTACCTGCAGTTTCTTTCTTCTTCTGTATTTATTTGAGATCTTCAGAACTCAAGTTGCATCTTATCCTTCCAAAATTCTGTGAAAGCCTTCATGAGAATGCAGATTACTTGTAGTTTTCTTGCCCAAAGTATTTCCTTCCTCTTTTTAGTGTGTGTCTTTCAGACATTTCATCTGATTCCTAAATTTCAGTAAGTTCCTAGTGTATAGACCTCATCCCTTCCATATTTGTAATCTGCTATTTAGCATCCTATAGGAGCATTAGCATCCTGTAAGAGGAATTCAGTTATTTAATATAAATTGCTAGTCTCATTTCAGTTGAGATAGACAGTATTCCTCTGTTGTTCCTCGTGCAGATTTGAGTATTTATCTACATCTCAGATGTATTAATTTCATGGAATGCTCAGGGTTTCATCCCTACTAAATTCTACAAGGTTCATTTGTTTACTTTTGAATGTTTTAGAGATCCTAGGAAGTGAAAATAAAATGTCATGATTTTATAACTGTCAAGAGAAATTAATGGTAATACACTGTTTCATCCAGTTATACACGACTGAAAATAAATATGAAACAAAAGCTTTCAAGAAAGCTAAAAAATTAATCAAAGATCTTACCACCTATCTAGGTCATTAACCAGCAACTGTTGATGGTCTGTATTGTTTGCCACAGCTTTCTTTTCTCTTTGCTGTATAAATAGCATAATGCTGTATAATAAGCTGGATGGAGGGACGGGGTGTATGTCAGGATGTGTTACCTACCACATGAGCTTATGTAGGTCCCAGATGGCTTTCTCTATCAAGGAACTTGATTTTCTGGGTTTGTTATTTTATTTTTTTTTTAGCTGTATTTCTTTGCTTTGAAAGGTGCAGAAGCCAATGCATAATAAACATTTGAGGTACTGCAGGATTCAGCAAAATGATGAGAACGTTTGTGTGGAAGCTGTTACATTGGGTAACATACAATAACCGAGTAAAGATGAGCAGGTGACAGCAGCATCGGTGTTGTAGCTACTCCTGGAAAATGCTGTTTTTTCTGTGAGTGATAGAACGTAAAACATAATTGCTACAATTTTAAATAATATGAATGTAAACATGAGTAAGACACTACATGATCTCTGGCCAATAAATGGCATCACATAACTAATGAGAAAAGCAATCAATAAAACAAGTTTTAATTTTACCAGTGACTGTGTTTTAAATACCAGTTACTGACAGTCTGGCTCATAAAGCACATGCATTCAGGTGGGACAGAATGAGCTAGATACACAGCACAGAGCTGTTGAACTGAAAGCAGCTGCAGTAGGTGACCTGCACTAGTGACAATATTGGAATACTGGAAGGGAGACCACAGGCCTCTGGACACCACTCCTACTGCAGATCTGAAGCCAAAGTTGAAGTCATAGGCAAAGGATAGACCTGCTGTTTGTCTTGTTGTAAAGAGGACTTTACACTTGTGAGCAGCTGATTCTCTCGCTCCTACTGTATATTACAGATGGTGAAAATTCCCTTATTTTGCAATTTATGAATATTCTGAAAGGCATTTGGAGGGCCTCTTATGAAAAATATGTACAGATGGACTTTATTGGATTTCTCACATCTTTACCAGTCCAGATTGCTGTACATCTCACAAGCTCTCAACTTCACTCAGGAACAGGCGGTTACTTACTATGCCAGACTAAACTAATGAATACATGAAATAATTGCTCTCAGCAGCTCACAGTCACAGTGAAATAAAGCCATTTTGGATCCAGAACTTTTGGATTTGTCAAAAGCAGTTACTGGCTTCTGTTTTCTGGCACACTGAGTAGTATTTGCAAGTCAGCTTTATTTAACAATGATTTCAGCATTCTCTCAGTGTGACATGGAAGTCATTGCTGCTTAGTTTTTCTTTTCGTTATACAGATCCTACATTATAGCTCATATATCAGCAAGGAACAGTGGTACTTAATATAAGGATTTTTTTTTCCAGATGGCACAGCAAATGCAAATATTTATATGAATTAAACTAGTAACACTAAAAGTCTGATCTTGACAATGATCTTGGGTCAAAAATATATCAGTAATAAAAAAACCCTTAAACTTTGGTCTTCCTAGGATTTCGGATTATTTGCCCCTCATAATACATAGGCACCAATTCAGAGTTGTACGTGAGACAATGAAGCTGACAGCCATGCTGCTCAAAGGAAGGATTGCTAAGGCACATGGTTTTGTGCAGTAGCTCTGCCTTCCACTCTTTATGGTGTATTTTATGATGAATACCACAAATACAATATCTACTGAGTTCAGTGGTCAGTCCTTCATTTGTCTTTGTCAATGCACTGTGATTCAATGCAATGAATACAAAGGGCAGAAATACAAGAGGGAATGTTTTTTCTCCTCAGTTATCAACCTGTCTCGTTATTCAATAAATGGGAGTTACACCAAACACTTAATTTCTCAGTAGTGGGCACTGCAAACAGATTTTACCTTAGCTTTAGCCCATCTGGGCTGAAAGCTTTTATGCTTGACTCCTTCCCTGGAACCTTTTCTCATCACATACTTTTGAAGCAAGTTCAGGCATTTTATTAACAGCAGCAACATTCACTAGTCTGTAAAAAATATTAAAATGTGTATTTACCAATGTCTTTAGAGCCACTCCATTCTGCTGTTAATTAAATATGCTATTAATTAAGGTCTGCTATTAATTAAGTCTGCTCTGCCTTGAGAAACCATCTATGGGAGCCCAGCTTGGTCTAATGTGTTGTTCTATCTGCTGGTTTCATTTCTTTGGCTGGATCCACTTCTAGATGGAAAAAAAGAACAGAATTTTAGTCCCAGCTTCTCCCAGAACTAGTTTATTTTAGGAAAGGTTATGGTCAGTAGTGTTTGACACAATGTCAACATCTGAAAAACAGTAAATGTTATGAATGCGTTTCTAGGAGCAACTGGAGTGTTACCACAGCTATGAGGTCACGCAACAGGGTGCTATTCCTTTCTTTGAGCTTCACAAATTCCAAGTCCCATCCTGTCCTTCACAGTACTTGGTGTACCCATACTGATACCGTTTGGACTTCCAGGTCCTAAAAGGACAGAGAAGAGATGAGGAGACAGGGTATAAGACAAAGTAGCAAAACTGGTAACAGAAGTTATTATTTTATATATTAATATATTAATAATAATAAAAAAAAGCAATCATGCATCCCATGCAAAGAAAAGGAATGAGGAAAAAAATGAGCAGTAAATCTTGAATTCTGGCTGATTATCCCTAAACAGAGAGCTGTGACTTTGCTACTCCTTGGAATTCAGAATAAAAGTATTTTTCCAATTAGAGATGGAGAGCCAAACCAGTCATTAAACACTGCCATAAATATTCTGGCATGGGCTGCCAAGCACTGATTGACGTTGAAACTGTGGGGGTGTAACGTGGCTTTGTGCTGAATTGAACAATACAAAGCAGGAATTATTTTAACCTGGAGTGTTGATTAGTGCCAATTAAATAACACAGACATGTAAAAACGTAATATAACTGAAGTCCTTCCACAACACAGAGCTAATTGGGTCTGTTCATTGCTCAGATTTGTGCTTCAGATTATCCCTGGCTCTAAAAGCAAAGAGAAAACATGTACCACAGTGGCTGCAATTTAGGCGTGCTCTTGGTCAAGTGACTGTGAATGGTAAACATGGAACTAGACAGAAACTCCCTGGCTGCAAATCAAGGCCCAGCCCAGCTGCCAGCCAAGACACAGCGAGTAGTTTGACTTCACTTTGCTTTTGCCAATCCATTCTGTTTGTAAAGAGTACCTGAAGACACAGAGACTCAGATGCGACACGCTGTACTTAAGTCAGTGCTCTTCTCTGCCAACAAAGGGGTAGTTCTCTGCTAGAATCATAATGGGAATAATAAAAATAAGAGATGGGGAGGACTATTGTCATGAGTTAGGTGGTCATCCTCCCTGCCAACACAGGATTATTACCCACCATGACCAAATTAGAGTTTTGTGCCAAGTAGTTTTTAATAAGACTGAGCTTCATAGAATTTTCTCTGGAAAAGGCTCATCTTTATTTTCCTTTTGATCCTAAATTTTCAACTACTTATCGTCAATTACGCTTATACTGGTAACTGTAAAATGTCCAAATATCCTCATTCTTCTCAACGGCATGAAACTAAGCTCATTATTCAGCTCTGACCAGTACTTTTGCTTTCTGTGGGATGCTCCAGGCCCCAAGATACTGAGATGATAAGGATAACTGAGCAGTGACACATGTTGTAAAACACAGGCCAGTTTCCTACTGGGTTTTGTTGGGGTTTTTTTTCCTCAATACAGGATAAGAAGCCACCTAGACAAAGGTTATAAAAAAATTCAGACACACATCTAACTGGATTTTTAAAAATGTAGAAGTAGCAATGGAAGCCAGTACTCAGGTTCTCTCTGTATTGATGCCAAGCTGCAAGGTAAACACTAGCTTATTTTTAAAACCAGTCAAGTTCAACAATTCAATTACTAAGTTATTCAAATACTGAATGGAAACGTACTGGAAAGACGGATATTTGTGGCTGGAATGTCTACAGGGAATTCTAGCGCTGAAAGTCTGTACTAGTATTTCTTATATCTGAAAGGCTATGCTAACTGCTAGTGGCTTCAGTAGGAACCAGCTCTGCATTATGCATTTCTTGCTATCTGACACCCTGTTAGTCTGGGAGTCTGCTGGTATAGTAATGTGCAACTTACACTTAACTGGTCTTTATACTTAACTGATTTAATTACCTATTTTTTTGTAAGAATAAGTCTCCCAGATAATACGGTCATGATGTTATGGCACTAACAGAAAATATGACTGATATGAAAAATTATTCTTTTGGAATCCTGTTTTTAATAAAATAGAAAAGGGATGTGAATGCAAATTCATAATCATTATGACAGTTGCCTGACTTAGCAGCTAGCTAGCTATGAAGACAGTATATAGCAAGCATTTTAACCAGAAAAATTTGGCTTAAACCCACATTATTAAAATTCTGGTCCCTTTCATTGCCAGGTTGTTAGGATTTCTTGGTGTGATTTTTTAAATGATACTTTATTCGGTTTACTTCAAGTGCTTCAAAGTTGCCTCCATGACTGCCCTTGGCAGACTGTTTCTGTCAAACAAATCTCACATTTGGAATATTTTTGCTAATATGCCTTAAAATAATACAATTCTAATTTGTAGTTCTTAATTAAGAACACTTCATTACAGCTGTTTTATCACTTCAAGCTTATTACTGGAATATTCTCTATACTAAGGATTCACATCAATGAAACTCTTGTAAATGAGTCTCTTCTTAAGCCTCGAGTCTGGAAACACTTTATATATTTACTGTGAGGCTATACTTTTATATAAAGCTATGACAGTGATAAAATATTTTGGGGATAAAATCTAGAATTTTTAGAAAAAATACATTATCATGGCATTGTTGTTCTCTTATACTCTGTATATAGTTATCCAAACACTTCAGAAACGTATACATACAAATATAAACTACTTATATACTATAGCTGGGGAAAGGGAATTATGCTCAAGAAAGCCAACTGCAGGATTGATAAACTCTGGGGTTCAGTTCCAGGTCTAACCACCTTCATCAGTCTGCCCCTTCTGATGACAGCCTTCCTCAAAGAATGAATCTGTGTCCTGCCACCATCTGATAACGAACAGTTGGGGTAGTATTTCGAGGCTCTACACCAGTCTCATGAGTAACTATGGTGAGGGTTAGATTTTAGATGACAATAAACATGGATGGCTGCTGAAGGAAAAGAGAAAAAGTGCCTGGTTTTAAAATCCACGTGAACAGTTTTACACATATGAACTACTCTGTAGCTATACAGGGTGTTCAGTTCCTAACAGGTAAATACTCCAAAACCATTGGACGTTGTGATGTATCAGACACCCCTGGGCAGAACAGACCAGCACCGTGCCCTGTTCACGCCAGCCCTGCTCTGTCCTGGTGTAGAGAGTACAGGCCAGGTGCGGCTCCTCACAGAACCTGAAGTGACACTGTGGAGCCTACTTCCAGACACTCAAATGCTGCTTCATGCAGAGAGACAGCAGATTGCTGTGTGTTACACTTGGGATTAAAAGAAGCGTTTGGTGCATTTTTCCCAGGTTCTATCTGCTGGTTTCATGTGTATCCATAGGCTGTTAGGCTGTAAATTAGCCCAAGTGGCACTAGGTCAGCATGTTAAACCCCTGAATTGCTTCCCAGTGTTTAGATACCACATCTAGTTGTCTGCACGTCCTTGCTGAGCTGCACCTTCCTCTGCCCCACCCCTGACAGCAAGGAGGCCTGGGAAGCTGGGGTGGGACAGGACAGTGATGGGTTGAGATGTGACCCCAGCTCTGGGCGAGAGGCTGTTCCTGCACAGACAGAATAGACAGCGGCTCTTCATGTTGTTTGTTTTCCCTATGGGCCTGAGGTGTGGGGGTTGTCCATCCCACCGTGTGTAACACAGCTGAAGAGCCCCCTTGTATTGCTACTCTCTGAGAAACAGCCCCCGCCCATCTTTCTTATTAGGCCCCTTCAGGTACCAGAAGGCTGCAACAAGGCTTCCCCTGAGTCTTCTCTTCTCCAGGCTGAACAAGCCTAGCTCCCTAAGCCTGTCTTCACAGGAGAGATGCTTCAGCCCCTTGATCATCTTTGCGGCCTCCTCTCTACTTGCTCCAACTGCTCCATGTTTTTCTTCTACTGGGGACCCCCGAGCTGGATGCAGTACTCCAGATGGGGTCTCACCAGGTGCAGAATCACCTCGCTAGACCTGCTGGTCATGCTTCTTTTGATGCAGCCCAGGACATAGTTGGCTTTCTGGGCTGCAAGCACATACTGCTGGTTCATGTTGAGCTTTATGTCAATCAGTACCCTCAAGGCCTTTGCCGGGCTGCTCTCAATCCACTTGTTCCTCAGCCAATATCCAGATACAAGTTGGTAGTTTCGATTATTGTTCAGAATCCTCCCTAAAGCACAAAACTGTGCAGATTTCCCATCTTTTTCTGAGCTCCATTAGGAATTGGTTGCATAATCATCACGAGCTGCATAGCTCAGCAGTAGCATCAGCAAGGAAAAGCACTATCACATTTCCTTTTAAATTCTGTCTACTTCAGCATGGTTTGACCACTTCACAGGTCAGTGTATTACAGAATGTTTTCTAAACCAATAAAAGCCTTAAATGTCATCCCTACTCTGCTGGAAGTCTGTAGGACTGCTAGAGTTTTAAAGTAGCCAGATGACGACTGTGTTTTGGTGGCATTACTGTGAACAGCCATGCCACATTCAGAAAGTTAGGACTGAAGTAGCCTAGTGCACGATATAGTGCACTATAAAGTAATTTAAACCAGTGTGGGAATTTGAACACTTTACATAGTCACCACACTGGTTTAAATTACTTTTTTTATTTTCACAGTGGCCATAGAGTTCTACAAGAATCACAGGACCTTAATATCAGATACTTAAGATCTTTGAGAATGGGAACTTTGGTTTTCTATAGTAGCCTAGCGCACGATATTCTACATAAAAAAAAATATCAAGAGCAATAAACTGTTCTGGTTTTTCTTTTTCATTCTTAGCATTTCCATGTACTCATATGGAGCAAATCGCAGTTCAGTGGGATGAATTCCTACTGTCTGCATCCAGGTAAGAGAATTTTAGATGAGTTTACATGCTGTAATTCAGTTATAGGTAACAATGAAGATTGACTTCCATTCTAAGTCTTTTTTCTTTTCCTTTTTCTTTTTTTTTTTGGTGTTAAGGCCAGATTTATGTTTAAGGAGTTAGGTAACAAGAAGCTCTGAGAAACCTCCATTTCTGTGCCCTGTTCTAAATAGTTTGGGCCACAGGAGACTACTTTCTGCTGACTTTCAGTCAGGGGTATACTCTTGAAACAGCAGAAGTTACATAGAGAACCACCTTAGCCATAATCCTTGAATAACTCAAAGATTCACAGAACAGTTGGGGTTGGAAGGGACCTCTGGAAAATATCTAGTCCAACCCTCCTGCTAAAGCGGCATCACCTACAGCAGGTTGCACAGAATCATGCCCAGGCGGGTTTTGACTATCTCCAGAGAAGGACACATTGATAATGCTTATAAATATGTAAAAGGTGAGAGTCAGGAGGACAGAGCCAGGCTCTCCTCAGTGATGGCCAGCAACTCGACAAGGGGCAACGGGTGCAAGCTGGAGCACAGGAAGTTCCATGTTAATAGGAGGAACTTTTTCACTGTGAGTGTGATGGGAGTGTTGGACCAGGCTGCCCAGAGAAGTTGTGGAGTCTGGAGACATTCAAACCCTGCCTGGATGCATTCCTGTGTGATTTAGTCTAGGTGACCCTGCTCTGGCAGGGAGGCTGGCCTAGATGACCTTTTGAGGTCCCTTCCAACTCCTAATGTTCTGTGATTCTGTGCGATTCCACAGCCTCTCTGGGCAAGCCCGTCCCAGGGCTGTCACCCTCACAGTGAAGAAGTTTACCCACATATATAAGGTCAAATTTCCTGTATTCAAATTCGTGCCATTGCCCCTTGTCCTGTGGCAAGGCACCACTGAGGAGAGTCTGGCCCCTTCCTCTGGACATCGGCCCTTTTGGTATGTGGAAGCATTGAATGTAAACATAATTTCGGTCATTTTTTGTGCCGAGGCAAATATCACGACGAATACAGGCCGGCGTATATCGGCTCCCAGTTGCGAGAGAGTGGTCGCTCTGCCAGCCTGTCGAGACCGGACCAGGGGGCGGCACCCCGCGCCCCGCCCAGGCGCGTCGGGGGTTCAGGCGGGAGCAGCGTCCGGTGGGCGCGGGGAGCAGCGGGGGTGCTGGGGCGCCCGCCCCGAGGTGCCGCCGCTCACCGCTGCGAAGCAACGCGGGCACTCCCACCCGTTACGTACTCGCCCCGTGCTGACGCAGCGTCCGCAAACCGCACCGCGCGGCGCCGCCACGCCGGTGCCAGGGCGACCCCTGGCGGCCTGCCTCGTCTCGCCGCGCAGCGCCCCGGAGGCCCGTGCTGCCAGTGGGACGGGGGGCCGTCGCCCCTAGTGCGTGTTGGGCCTGGGCACACTGCCGACACAAGTGAAGAAATACAATAGGCAAAAAACCCAAACCTCATAAAGCTCAAAGTTCATGGGTTTGCGGCGGATAATATTTAGCGGAGGGCAGCAGCATTTGAGTGTTTCTCGCTGTTACAGAATCACAGAATCACAAGGTTGGAAAAGACCTCATCGAATCCAACCATTCCCGTCCTAAGCTAAACCATATCCCTAAGTACCCGATCTACCCTTTCGTTAGACACATCCAGGGGTGGTGACTCCACCACATCCATAGGCAGCCTGTTCCAGGCCCTGACAACTCTTTCAGTAAAAGATTTTTCCCTAACATCGAATCTGACCCTGCCCGGGCACAGCTTCTTGCCATTTCCCCTTGTCCTATCTCCTGTTACTTGGCTGAAGAGACCATCAGCCACCTCTCTACAACCACCTTTCAGGTAACTGTAGGCAGTGATAAGGTCTCCCCTCAGCCTCCTCCAGGCTAAACACCCCCAGCTCCCTCAGCCGCTCCTCATAGGATTTGCCCTCCAGCCCTTTCTCCAGCCTGGTTGCCCTTCTCCGGACTCGCTCAAGGACCTCAATATCCTTCTTATGGTGAGGAGCCCAGAACTGGACACAGTACTTGAGGTGTGGCCTCACCAATGCCAAGTACAGGGAACAAAGTTCCCACACGTTCTCAGTTCCCGGTTAGTTCTCACAGCTAACAAAGCTCTGCAGGCATACAGGTGTACAAACTTGCTGCCGCAGCCTGGGTTCCCCGTGACAGATGGAGGGATTTCTTTTGACATTTAAGCAAAGGAAATGGATGTCTCTGACTGATGAACTTGACTCTGGGTCTCAGCTGCAGTACAAAGAGCAAGTCTCAATGAAAAGAGGGATTGAATAGCAGGCAAGTTGGACAGGGAGGAGGTGCAGGCACTTGGTTGGTGAAAAAATACATCTGGCCAACTGATGTAAAGGTCATGATGTTTGGTGATGTAGGGTGCCATACATGCCCTTTTTACTTTGAAAGAGAATCATAGAATCACCAGGTTGGAAAAGACTTTTAAGATCATCAAGTCCAGCCCTACCTGTCCTCTACTAAACCATATCCCTGAGCACCTTGCATACCCATCTTTTAGATACATCCAGGGGCAGTGACACAACCCCCTCCCTGAGCATCCTGTTCCAATGCCCAATAACCCTTTCAGTGAAGAACTTTTCCCTAATGTCTAATCTGAACCTGCCCTGGCGCAGCTTGAGTCCATTCCCTCTTGTCCTATCTCCTGCCACCTGGTTGAAGAGACTATCGCCCACCTCTCTACAACCTCCTTTCAGGTAATTGTAGGCGGTGATAAGGTTCCCCCTGAGCCTCCTCTTCTCCACGCTCAACAGCCCCAGTTCCTTCAGCTGCCTCTCATACAGTTTGCTCTCCAGCTGCTTCTCTAGCCTGGTTGCCCTTCTCTGGACATGCTCCAGCACCTCGATGTCCTTAATGTAGTGAGTGAAATAAAACCACCAAATGTATATAAAATATTTCTATACTTCTGTGGAATTGAACCTATATTCATTCTTAAAACAACAAAAATACTTCTGATCTGGAAGCATGGTGCTGAATAACACATCACAGCCTTGTTACTCATTGCAATTTGACGTGTATAACTGGGCTTTCTTAGAACAACACTCTTGTAACCAGGCCATGTAGAGACATCACCCACTCCTGAAGTGAAAAAGCTGGCAGCTGCCACAAGAATACTTAATAAAACTGTGTGGGACCCAAGTAGGTTGAAGCTGTGGTACTATTGCATCCATGGAGACAGGGTTTTCTGAGACAGGGTAGAATTAATGTGGTTCCAGTTTATTTCTGATTTGCATGGATGACATGATGCTATGCCATGACATCTGAATCAAAGCCTCAGTTGAAGAACAAGAAATAGAAGAGTGTCTTTCTTACAGGAGATGTGCATAATAGGCAATGAAGAATTCATGCTAGAAAATTACTAGAGCACCTTGTTAAATGACAGACATATTGTGGCATTTGCTGTAGAAGTCTCCTTTCACAATTTCCCAAGCAACTGCAGCCTTCTGAGCCTCCTGGGCTTGCCTCTCACAGGCTGATGCACAAGAAACACCACTTACCATTACATAACACATAGTACATTGGTGCTATGTCAAGGCTGGGAAAAATATTAAACATTTAATCTGTCCGCAAGCATCTCCAAATGAGATCTGAATTTCAAAAGGGACTGTGTTTCCTACTTAAAGTCTAATAAACAACTGGTGACTGTAATGACCCCTCTGGCATCATGTCCACTTCAGATGAAGTGGTTTCCAGAGGGAGAAAAGGATATAGAAATGGAGGGGGTGGAGAATTCCCTCCAGTACATGCCATAGACCTCGAGAACAAAACTTTTCATGGCCTCTCAAAACTTTTCATGGCCTCTCTTTACCCTGGAGCTAGAACAGTAACTCTGGCCCAAACAGTCTGATGCTGACCTGCCTGGCTGTAACCCGGACTATGTGCAGCAGTCCCTTTAACGACCTTCTGAACAGAAAAGTAAGCACTGTTCTATTAATGAGGTTACTTTAGAAAGAAAAAACTGCATGAGGTAAAGGGACTAGTATAATTTTAATATTAGGAAAAGCTATTTTCATTTTTCTTTTATTGGGAAGCTTCATTGGTGAAATGCTCCTTAAATATTTGAATTATATGTAGAGAAGCAATCAATGTGAAGTTAGAATTTTCTTTGAAATCAGCTCTATTTATAGATATCAAATGAAGCCTTAGGAGCATTTAACACTTTGTCCTACATAGATAGCAAGTAAAAATCACACTTGAGGAACGTTCACTCTGAAGCAAAGTGTTAAGAAACCTATCCTAGCCCAAAATAGGCTACTCTGAGTAGCAGAAATGGCCTGTGTAGATGTCATTCTTCATGTAAAACAATTTTTCCTACTTTTGTTTTACTTTATTTTTTCTACAAAACATAGGGGGCAAACAAAGTAAAAGGTCTTAAAAGTTTTTCTATGTAAGTCTCCTAAAATAGAAAAAAAATATTGCAAGAGACAATACAGAAATGAAAGGAAAAGGAAATACGTTTGATCTCACTCTTTTTACTGTTGTTAATAAGAGCACTGTGTCTTTCTCCCTGATGGCCTAGCTTGTCAGTTCATTCTCCTACCTGTGACAGTTCCTTTAATTTGTTAATTCCATTTTTGTTCCAGTTTCTGAATTTCTGCACGCCTTGAGCATGTATTTCATGAACATTTAATTGAGATGGACAGGGGCATGATCTCCAAGGATATTCCAAATACTGAACAAAGCAGTTTTAGTAGCTCTTTCTGCCATACCAGAGTTGATCTTGTATCCTCTGCTTAGGTGGAGACATTCAAACCCTGCCTGGATGCATTCCTGTATGATTTAGTCTAGGTCACTTTAGTCACTGCTCTGGTAGGGGGGTTGGACTAGGTGATCTTTTGAGGTCCCTTCCAACTCCCAACGTTCTGTGATACTGTGATTCTGTTTGGTTGCAGGATAGTGAGCGATGTCACCTCACACTGGAAGTGGCCAGTGACTTACCTGCTGTAGCTTCCAGTAGTCTGATGAACTCATTCAGTGTCTCTGATTGACGTCCAACCTGTTTACTCAGCTGAGAGACTATGCTTAGTAAATTCAGTGCTAAACCCTACTTCTTCAATTGAACTGGACTTCTGTGTCAGAGTCAGAAGTGATTTTAAGAGAACTTGGAAAAGTCAAATCAGAGTGTGCCTACACTGCCTTTGGTAGAGAGGGCACTCATTGGAAATCCAAGCTGTGCCAAAACAAACGTTTAAGCTTATAGTGTTTACCTGAGTTTTCCTAAAAGCCGCGTAGCGAAAAGAAGTCCAGTATCTCTGTGACTGTCTTGTGTGTGTCTCAAACAACTAGGTATAATCTGGGATGCCTCCCATATTTTGCCCCAAAGGAAGGTGGGTGCCAGCTCTTTGAACGGCCAGAGAGTTTAGACAAGGCATCTACTTAATCAGAACTGTGAAATGGAGTAGATGTTTGGACACCTTCAGAATCAGCAGAAGCCTGGGGCCATTAGAGCCCACCTCTATGGTCAGGTACTGCACGTAGGTATAAATACTTTCATTTTTTCCATTGTAAAACCAGTGAAACTACAATCATAATAATAACCAGCAAACTTATTATAGCCAGTGAAATTATAATCATGCCTAAATGAATCTGGACATTGGCTCCTACTCTGGTTTCAGACAAACACATCAGCTCAGAGAATTGTGTCCCTAGGATCTCCCTAACATACACTGCACCCCATCGGCTGTGGGAAGAAACAAGGAGCTTCACTTCTTAGACACAGAGAATTTCAAGGCCCAGTTCAGGGGCAAAAGAACCTAGACAGCCTTTGCACTGCCACGGCACTCTACAGATCTGCCTCCATCCATGACATCAAGTTCTGTAAGACTCCATAATGACATAAATATACCTATTTAAAGGGCTAGGAAGAGAAATGAAAATCTGGTTGTGAATACTGTGAAGTAGTACATTTTTTTTTTTTCTTAAAAGAAAAGGTTTTCTATGTGGGTACAGCTCAATGTTTATGCAAATAAACCTTTCTCAGAAGTAACCTCACTCTGCAGAACCTCTCTCTGCCTTTAAATTTTTCCATGTTAATTACAAAGCCAGCTGAGCTTTGTGCATGTGTTGCATTAGCACGTTCAGAAGTGGGCTTGAAGACTATTGCCCTGAGTCTGTTCCTCTATTTGTGATTTTAGATATACCTGCATGTCCCTAACAGCCGAATGAGAGCATGCCCACATCTCTTCTGAAAATTATATTTAAAAATCTTACTCCTGCTGATAAATCTGTGACATTGGCTTCTTACAGAGTGTATCAGGATGCGTTAGTCATCGCTCACTTTGCAGGGAGGCAGTCCTACAGACAGGTGGGCTCTTGTCCTGTTGAAGAGATTCTGTGGATCAGGAACTGTCAATCTGAGTTTAACAATTACAAACAGGCAAATTGTGTGGCACGCATGAGAGGTTCGTTAAATGCTCGTTCTTTAATCAGCAGGTGAGTGTTCACTGCAACCTTTCTGGTTTGTTTTACCTCCAATTCATCTTGCTAAGCTGTAACATTTAAAGTTCCAAACCCTCCTTCTGGGTTAAAACTTTAAATAACTTGTTATGTTTTAGTATTCTGAACCATGGCACAGTCTCCTTGAAGTCAAAAATAGGAGAGAGTAGGGAGATGATGATTTCTAATTTGGTCACAACAGTGGGTTGCACTGATGGCAGACATAATGAAGGTCCATTGTAGAAGGCAACAGAGTTGTATTAAATCTAGTTAATCTAGCTTTTTTTAATACACTCAGATTAAAAGAAAAAATCTACAAATTTTGAATTCGTAGTTTAAAAAGAGGGGAAATTATTTCCTTTTTTTTTCCCCATTGAATTGTTTATGCAGAGAAAGATTAGATCCAAGGTGTAATTCTGATGAAGTATTTTACTTTGGTAGCAGTTGAATTTCTGTGTTTCCTTGAAGAGGATTGATCCTCTAATGTCTTTCATCGAAACTAGGAAGAAAAAACATGATTTTAAGCATAACTTTTCCAGTATGTTTACAACACTCATTGATGTTAGGCATAGCAAGATTCTAGCTTTAGTTCACTGCACTTTGTTTCTGAAGCTAGGCTTCCTATTCCAAAAGTGATTTCAGCCCATGAATTAAATCTACTAAAGGTGTTTAATTTCAGTCCTATTCCATTTAGATTCAAACCAGCTGTTGTCATGTTTTTTCTTTCCAGTTAGCTACCAAGCATGATGCATCACCTTTCCATAACAGAGAGATGTTCAGGAAACTGCTGCTGGATGCATCGCGTACCAATTCCTTACTCCTGATTGAATCTGTCAGAAGCTACATGTCTCAGGCAGGGAGTGGGGAGGCGGAGGGGAAGGGTGTCACACATGGCTTGGCACAGCCAAAGTGCAATCCCTCCTGATGTCCAGGGTAATACCTCTAACAAGTGTGCAAGAGAGGGAGCTCATTAATCCTACGTTTCTTGTGGATTCTTAACATTTCCAGCAATTAAATGTTTTCTTCTTCCTAGCAGCCACCAGAATGCTACCAAGAGGTTCCATCACTGCAACATAGTCGGATCTTCTTAAAAACAGGCCCTCTGTGTAGCATGTCAGGCATCCGCAGAAGGAAACACCCAAAACCCCATCATTTTGTTAGCGTAGCGCTCTGTACCAGCCAAGAGGGAAGTCTCTCAGACACCACCTCGCTCTGCCCTCACTGTGCCTTACTACACCCCATTTCCAAATCTGTGACGGAGTTGCGCAGCGTAGTGTGGCAATCTTTATTTCTTCCTGCAACGCAACAAGAACAACATACTGGAAAGAAATACCCGCCGACTTCACACCTCTTTCAGACTGTACCCTGGGGGACCTGCACGGAAAGCCAGTTGGCAGTGCTAATGTGAGCCCGTCCTCCATCTTCCACCTGGTATTTCAAAGCAGCAGAAGCATAACAATTGGTGTTTACTGCTGGTGTTGTAGTTAAGGCATCCACTATTTCAGGGATAGCAGAAAAATCAGGGATGAAGCATGTTAAAATCTACACTAGAATGGCCCAAAAAAAAAATCTCATCAATCACTAGGAGACTAATTTCTGTAAGGATGAAATCTTAAGTATGTTTGGAGAACTGGGCTCCTGTTACTTCCAAAGGGCAAAATTTAAACAAAATACTCGTACAACCTGATTGGAGACATCATTGGTGAACTCAGACCAACAGAAACCAAATCTCTGAGACAGGAGCCAAATCATATAAGCAAAATAAGAGAGGAGAACGGGGTGATTTTCTCTCTTGCATTGGTAACATTAATACTAGAAAACAAGCTCTTGGTTTAGTTACATTTTAAAGGAATATTGAACAACTACAGATGATGTAGTTCAACACAAAAATATTTAATATTATGATTGCAGGAGTGTTTTAGCTAAAAGACAAGCACTGTGCAAAGCATAAGCTCAGTATTTATTTGTAAGACAGTAATGTCACCAGGTTGGGGTAACAATTTTATTAACACCAGAGTAACCAGTACAGTCAGACCGAATCCTTACACACTAGTATGCTAGCTGCGCCTCCCCCCAACTCTCAAATCATTAAAAAATAATATTTTGCTTTTAAAGAAGGACCATGAACACGGTCCCTGATGAACAGTGATCCTTCAGGAAATGAAAATGAGCATCAAAATACAAACCAGCAAATGAAACCATGTTGTGAAGCGTGTTCATTGCTTACAAAGAACTGGCACTTAAGATGCTTCCCATGACTGCAGGAACCAGGGATTTGCCATTGAGCTATGCATCATGCTCACTGCATTGCAAAAATACATGAAAATCCACAGACTACAACACCCTATATTGTTAAAGCCACGAGCGTTTAAGAATTACACATTCTAATGAAACCCAGTACAGCACACACTCACTTGTACAGCGCAGGCACAGCAATGCCCTCGTGATTTCATACATAATCTGAAACCTCAGTTCCACGAGCACAGGGTAGGTGTTGGCACGCAGGTATCCTGGGGGTTTGCTCCAGGGTCAGCAATCAGCATCGTCCTCCCATGAACATGGCTGAGCCTGGCATCTTCAGTTCTGTGAGGACACTTTTCCACAGCAGTGCACTTGTTCCCTAAGCCAGCAATCACCATGGGGGGAGAGGGCTGGAAAACCAAACAACCCCTGAACCGTATAAATAGAGTCAATGGCTCTTGTACAAGCTATGGAAGAGTCAGGAAGGGAACATCATTTCACTGTCCAAACTTTAAACTAGCTCCTAGGGCAAACCCATTGAAAAGCAGGAAAACCACCATTAAGGGACATCTGTGATTTGCATAGGACAGAAAGGTGACCTGCTACCACCACGCCCCCAAAATGTACCTATGCTACAGGAAAGCTTGAGGAGAAGGGCAACTCCTTTCTAATGCTCCTCAAACTCATTATGGACAGTTCTCACTAGATTGAACACCAGATAGGAAACATTTATACAATTATTGTTGTATATAAAAATGTGTGTGTATGTATACAAACAGACTACAACTTGGAAATAGGAGCAGAAGCATGGAAATATAGTGAAAAATGGTGGGATATGTCTGTATTCTATTTCAAATACCTTTTTCTGTCTCTTTCCTGCGTGCTATGAATAGTTCCATTGCACAACCTGATAAAATCAGTGTCACAACCCAAATCATCAGAACTCCAGCACTAGTCTTTGCTTTGTGTTACTGCTGAGCCTTGATGCAGAAATCAAAGACGAACACACAAGAGGGAATAAACTGTTTTCTTTGCACAAAGGTGTAAATCTGAAGCAAGGGCCAGGTTTGCAGAGGATGTTACTCACTAAATAACCAATGTTCCAGTTTCTAGTGCTGCTGTGGTCTCCAGAACTGTAAAGTGATTTAATTTCTCAGGGATTAAAAATAATTTATTTCAGCTGTGCTCTGAATCATCCTTTCTTTTTCCACGTTCAGTTTGAAGCATGCTGACCAGGTAGATGAGACATCGATCAAATTAGCAGTTGAAGCATCTATTTCTTTATAAGCTTTAATTATTGAGAGGCATTACATCATATTTCCTCTTTCATTAGAAGATAATCATTCAGAGTTCACTGATTTTGAGTGCCAAAAAAAGAAGCTATGTTAAGCGTATAGTAGTTGGCAGGCTAAAAGCCACCCCTACCATTTCGCTGTAATTTAAATTGCTGCAATAAGCACAGTAAACCTTCTTGAAATATTTTAATATTTAAAACATTAAAAAGAATTATCTCAGTGTTATTATCAGAAAAAAATTAAACTAGCAGGCAATATTGTGTTCTAGCCCTTTAATTCACTACAATAAACTGAACAGTGAAAACAAGTATTAATTCTGAAAACAGAAAGGAAAAACTAAGTTGTAAATTAGCTACAATTTAAATCAGCTGAAAATACCTTTAAATAATTTTATAATCAGCACTAATTCACTACTGAGCTGATTAAAATACATACCAGCACAAAACCCCTGAAACACAGTGATTTTTTCCCCCTAAAATTGTAAAAAATAGCTAAGAAATTTAATTTAAACTGTGAAGTTTTTTGTGTTTAAAGCACCTTTATCAGTGGGCATGGCTTCCAGAGCAACAGGACACAACTAACATTTTAATCACTTAAGTCATCTCCAGAAACATGGCTGGAACCAACTTGGATTAAGGAATAGTACCCAGCTCATTAAGCTAAAAATTTGTCCACTCCAAGGCCTATCAGACAAATTCAGTCACTTCATCTTCTGCCATTGTTACCATGATAAGTTAATATTCAGAGGGGAAAAAAGAAAAGCTAAGGAGATCCCAAGATATAGGGAATGTCATACTCTGATTATCCAAGATAAAAGCAGGAACAAGTTGAGAGTCTGGGCAAAGTGATAGACAAATCTGAGAAACTAATTTCATTTTGGTGACAAGCCTGCCAGCAGTTTAAAAATAAAGATAACAATTCCCAGCATTACCTTGCAGAACACACTGAGCCTGTAATATGCCTACCTAGTGCTACGGTGTCCTTTCCACTGAGGCAGGATAGGGAGGTAACAGTAATACCGAAGACAAGGGAAAAGAGAAGTAACAGCCCTGCTGCCATCACTTGTCGGCACAGAGTGTAGATACAGACACAGGAGGGTGGGTTTGCACACACCTAAACACCCTACTGACCAGGGAAGGCACAGGGAACTTCCTTAGCAGAAGAAGATAAAGTAGAACTGTGGAGACGACAAACAGGCATTGCCTTGGGTCTGACAGCAACTGGTATCTTTGGGAGGGAAACTGTCCAGAGACAGATACAGCATCAACCTTGACAACCAGAAACTGTCAAGTAGTGGAACAAGCTCTACCTGCAAAGAGAAGCGTCCCAGACCCAAACACAGGGTGGGGTGCTGGCTCTGAAAGGCCCTATTTAAAAGCACACTCGAATGCACCAAGTTGTTTCCTAAAACCAGATGAGAGACCCAAGAGATATGCTAGAGGTGGGGACAGGGGGTCGGGGCGAGGGTGGGAGGAGGCATGCAGGGGCAGGTTGGCTGGAGATATAAAACCCACTCAATTCTCTTTTCCATTCACCTGCATTGCAACAGGTTCATCCACTGAATAATTCACAACGGGTAACTGGCAGGCCCATTATTCTCTATCATCACCTAATAACATGGGATGTAATCAGGAATGGTGTTTGGGAGTAACAGCAGGGTTCTATTTTCTATGTATTTTGAAATATATGTTCTATTTTCTATATGTATTTCTATTTTCTGAGTGTTTTCTACTTACACAAAAGCAAAGAAATGACTCAGTAACATCAAGTCAGAAATTAGACCGATCCGCTGTGCTGGAATGAAGTCTCTCAGCAATTAAAGAGTTATACATACACAAAAAACTAAAAGAGGCAGCATGACAGAAACAGTTTTCTGCCCTATTACATACCATTTTATTTGTCATACTTAAAGCTAAATCTGTACATATTGCATTGAAAGAATCGTTCACTAGCTTAAAAAAATGAACAAAACATCAGAAACATTAAACTCATGGTCCCTTTTGTAATTTTTGTGCAGTCAGTATCAGTATTTCAGCTCAAAGCTTTTGAGAGATGAAAACCCCTTAACAATGGAAATACAGATGACAGTGCCCCCTTTGTGGCCACCTGCGACTGGCACCAAGCCCGTATCCACAGCAATCTCAAATGCAGGATTCAAATTCTGCTACATAGAAATGTGAAGTTACAGCCATTAGTAAAGAATTAGATGTTTAAACAGTAAAGGTAAATTGGATTGAAACTACGTATACAGTTAAAAGACATAGGTGAACATACATGACTGTTTAATTCAAGATCACATTTTTACACAGGAGAAATATTACATTCCCATCTACCAGTATGGCTTTTTCCATGAACAGGTGGACGTTTTCTGATTTAAAACCCAAAACTGTTAGTTGTCCAAGAAAACAAGAAAAAATTAATTATGCTAGGAAGAATTAATATTAAGAAATGAAAGTGAGATTAAAATGAAGTTTATAACATCAAGATAGACACCACTATGATTTATTTTGGAAGACATTTCACCTTCAATTTTATTATTTGTGACAACTGTGGCAGCGTATTTCACCTGTGAACTTGCATCTTGGAACAGTGAAAAATAAGGTGTCACCTTTTTTAATTCAATAGACTGAAATGCACCTGAGCAAAGCAAAATTCAAATTCCAAGTCCAGAGAAAGTATTTAGCTGAACTCAAGTTTTGGCTTGTGGACACGCATAGAATTAAAAATAAAATAAATAAACAGCTTTTGGCACTTATCCACAGTAAGCTGGTAGGGAGTTCATAAGAGACAGCTAACAGAAGTGATCAGCTCACAATGAAACTGTACAAGCCATTAGTTCACATTCAAACAATAAATCTGATTGCAGTTTTGAGCACAAAACATAACTTAAAATCCTATTTTATTCAAATTTGAAAAACTATATTGATTTTAAGTAGTTTAAATACATTCATTCCCAGTCAAAGTTTTACAGTAACTGATGATTTTTCAATCACACGCACAACCAAGTTATAAATCCCTGAAACATGGATTTATTATAGGAATACTGATAAAACCTTAACAGAGATACAAATGATACATCACATAGTGTCTTACACCTTAATGGTAAGTACTCGACCACCTTGGATTGGTAGATGCATCACTCCTACTGTCTGACTCTAACACCACCCTCTGGGACCAACTGGTTTAAATTGAATTTCACAACAGTTTGCAGGTACCTGCAAAAGGACTATCTTACGGGTGTTTTTATTTAATCCCACTATAAAATATTAATCGTTTAAGTGGTATTTCAAGACTTCTGGAAAGAGGACTTCCCAGTTATAATGGGGACTAAACATGCTTAGCAAGGAGAGCCATTGCAGTGAATTTAAGAAAGTTATTTCAGTATCAGTGCCCCTGCAGAGACTGAGCATACAGCTGTACTTCCCTTGACATAAGTTAACTGGTGCCTGTGTATCTGTGCATCTTAGGACCTTACTCTCCCAGTACCTCTTGGGTACTCTGGAAGTTAATCTCATTCTGGCACTTGCTTTCCATGAGGTGGGGCAGTTTCCAAAGGAAAGGCACTCTGTTATGACTGAAATCAGAATTATCAGCAATGCAAATGGACAACTTGAAACATATTGAAGGGAACTGTTGCAGCCTACATAAGGTCTAAAATTAAGGACTTCCCTTAAAAAGGGTGGAAAAATATTTCGGATAGCTGTAGCCTCTGTTTGCATACACACAGACACTAGCCACTGTACAAGCAGAGACCTTCCAAGTATCTCAACTGGTTTGTTTTCTTTCCCCACCAAGCTTCTAAGGTTCAACTGTGCTATTGAGTGACTTGGAGCAGCCCATGGCCCACCACTGCATTGCTTCCTGCAGCCCACAGCAAGCAGGTACAGAGAGTAAACTGCAGGAATGGTTCTTTCTAGTAGAATGAGAGCACAGGAACACACTACTAAGTTTGTCCTACTTATTTCTCCTCATACCTTTTTTTTCCCCCCCTCCTTGTTAAGGAAAAAATATCATCTTGGAATAAAGCTTTCCTTAAAGCCAGGAAAACTCAAGCTTGTTAGTCTGAATAAGGGATGTGCAAAACAGAAATAATTTCCCTGAGGCAAAGATCTTCAAGTCATGCCTAGCTTACATTGTCTATTCTTATTTCAAGCCGTTGAAATATTTGGCACAATGAGGCCTCGATCGCTGACTGAGTCTCATGGCATTATCACAGTCTACATAATATATTTATACAATAAAGTAGAAGTTACAAATGCTTCGTTTGCTCATTCTGTTTTGGTTCCTCACACTTACTTATTAAAATCCCTTTCCTTCTCAAGGGTGGCAATGGGCCTCCTGGGCAGGAAGGCAGAGTGACAAACTTCTACTGGATTTGAAAGCTGTCACCAATACAGAGTGCCTAAAAGCACAACTGCAGTAGTTACTGGACTCAATACATGAAGAAATAGGATAAAAGAACAGCCTGTTATATACAGGTCAAAGGTAGGTGATTTAAGTCTCTTATTAACTTACACTATGAAAAGCATCCAGGGAGATAAAAAAAGTCATGTTGTGAATACTTCCAGTCTAAAACATGTAAGAAGCAAAGCTTGCAACCAAGTCTTTCCTGCCTTCCCTTCTAAAATACAAATTGCACTTTTTTTTTTTAATACAAAGTAATTCAAAGTCTGAATTGTAGTAAAAATTGGAAGCTGCCTTGCTGTACCAACAAGTATTTGTTTTCACCATTTGAAGTACAGGCAACTTGTTTCCAGCCATTCTGCACATGAAGCCATACATCATACACCTTTCTGCTTTAAAAGGGCCTGCCATTAAATGCTGTGCCACTGGGTGGGTACTGAACCAAAAGGGAAAAAAAAGAGTTTAAGGCCTTTATCTCCAAAAGGAGCTGAAAACTGTGGCACAATCCATGACCAATACTTAATACACAAGTTAGCACACTCCCACCCAAGGTTCCAAAAGTCAGTCATTCTTTCTAATGTTTGTCACACAAGACAATCACACCATCAGCAAGCAACAGTGCCAGTTAAGCATTTTTAAGGTCTTCAAAAATTCATAGCAAAGGGCACTTCTGAGAAAGATAATCTTAAAGATTTGGTTTTAAAAATAGACACCACACTCACATTCAAGGGACATTCTTCACTTTTAGGCCTTTGTCACAAATCTGAATCTTTATTGTTCTGAAACAAATGCTATAAACATAAGACTCAAAACAAGAACTCCAACTTTCAGTCTCAGAAGAGGTGTGGTTCAATGCCCATATCACGTGTAACAAGAAAATTTCCTTAAAGGAAAAAAAAAAATTACTGCAAGTCTTTCTTAGGAATGAAAATGCAATCCTTTTTCTCATTAGTTTGTGTACAGGTGGGCACCAAAAGACTTTTGCATTTTCTTTTGAATTCTTGCTATGACGCTTGACGAACCTTTTGCCATTCAACAAATTCATCCAGAAGTACAGGCCCTGCAAATGGAAAAACTGCCCAGTTATTGTTGCCCAGGTCTTTCAAACATCTTCTCTTGAAGTATGAAGGTTAAACCTATTGGTCTAGGTAACATCCACGTCAAGGTGGATGAAGACTCAAAGATGACTACAATCATTTCAACCCAAGGGTGGCACAAAGTGCACAAATAATGCTACACAGAACTATGGAAAAAAGTGTTCCTGACATTTGACAGGTGCACTGAGCCTAATAGAAAGCATAAAAATATGGTTGTGTAGTAATCTGCACAACTAATTCCTTCTTCCTAGAGCTTTCAAAAATCCATATAATTAGAACAGAGACCAAAATGGATGCCTAACGCAACTCGGTCATAGTAGGACTATCGGCCAGGTGTAGAATTCAGCCCCAAGTACCAGCAGCTAGGCTACTTTATAGTTAATGATATATTAGTGAAGTCTTGAATCATTAGTACAAAATGAGAGTTAGCTGTTTATAATTCTATTTGAGAGTCTGTCATTTCACCTAACAAGAAGCTTTACTAGATCCTCAAACTGAATATGAACCGGCCCAAGTACACCATCACACTCCTGACATACAGCTACAATTAACATCTGCAATTTGCAGATGCCTGGTTATCAGGGCAGTTCTACTATGTGATTTTGAAGAAATATTTATTCCTTAGAGTACTGTTTGTTGCGGAAATGTGTTTTATGCAAATTGAAAGTACTGAAATAACCGTTAAATAAGCAAAGTGGAATGAATACTTACATGCACCATCTTCATCATAGTTGCTAAGATCCGCATGGACAGTTCTGCTGAACTCTAGCACATTGTACCACTGATCCTTGTTCATAACTCTATACTTTGATTGCTAGGGAAAATAATTTCAGAACATTAAAATGTTGAGTGATATTTGGTAACGCTGCATCTCATTTCTTTCATTTTATTGTCAATCTATTCGTAACAAAGAATTTAATGGGTATCATTGGCTGTTATTTCCTTGTGTTTCCATTTTTTAAAAGACTATGCATAAGCATTTCATAGTTATGAAACTACATTAAATGGTTTCTTGATAGATTAGAGCAAAGTGGAAATACCAGGGAATCAGAAAGTCACTGGTCTTAAGCTTCAGGCACTGGGAAGCGTTCGTCTTGCCCTGAAGTAGGGATACCTAGCTCAGATATATTTCCAGAAGGAACAGTTTTCTCCGGGGTACAATACAGCATGATCATAATGACACCTACTTTATTTACAACAACCATACTGATTTGAAGCCAGGGAATCGTCTTAGCATGCTCCACAACCTACAGAGGTCTACATTATTGACAAAGTCACTTGCAGCTGACCTGACCAGAATCTTGCAGACACAGCCTGAGCTCAAGACACCCACATACTGTATCTACACAAAGCAAACTTGAAATTCAGGTACAGATGAAGAGACTACTGGGGCTCTATTACTTATGTTGACATTTATAGTCTAATTAAAGAATTTTAGCTGCCGTTGGTAAGAGAAGGAGTGGTGAGGCAAAGGTAGGGAGAAGAGGTTTTGTGATGCATACCAGAACATCGCGGTTTCATAAGCACATTGAGCCATAGAGGAACAATACAGATACATTTGTGACCAAAACAAATCCTGAAAGTTTTCCACAATACAACCCAACTACTATAGCATCATTCAGAAGATCAAAGAAATGTGTACCTCAAGATATTGATAAAATACTGAAAATAGTGGCCAAGTTCTTCCAAGTAGAAGAGCTAACATGGATTTTGCAGTATCAATATCAAGACTCCGCTGGTCTTTATCCTAAGGTTGAGCAAAGAAAGCAGAAAAAACACTCAAGTACAAGCTTGTTGAATAATAATAAAAATAAGAACTTGGATTCTAACATTCCAGTAGTCTTACCCTTGCAAAATCAAAGGCATATCTGTAGATATTCTTAAAGGATGAAATGTCGTTCAATTGTGACCGCAGGAAGTCAAATTTACTCTGCAATTTTTCTGTACAGTCACACCTTAAAACAAATGACATCAGAAGTTCAAAGCAACACATTTGGACAAAGAAAAATATGCCATCTAACAAAAATTAAAGTCACTAAAATGCAGTTATTGATGCACAGGAGTAATATTATGAATGTGACTGAAGAACACTAAACACATTCAGCACGTGCAGGTTACCAAAATGATGAATGCCATGAATGCCTGGCTTCTGTAAGCAACTTTGTTTTTCAAACGTACCACAACATAAGACAAAGTCTCTGCTCCACTTCTCAAACAGTAGGGTTTTTTTATTCCATACTCTGCATTTTAAGCTCATATCCAGCACTATCTCATCCTTCAATCACTATGAATGTTCGGAGAAAACAGCATTCAGCATGCAGTAAGGTGGCAAAAATCTGGCTGTAAATAGGGGTTTATGCCATATCTCTTTGGAAAAAAAAGCAATCCTAAGACACACTTCAAGACTACATATTGTATTACAAGTGGCAGGACTGAGCAGTCACTCTGCAAAACATCCTACCTGTACTTGTGTTTTATGACTGATAAATGCAAGCTCTGTAAGCTTATCACCTGGATTAGTCAGTAGCTTTTCAACCAAAAACTCATAGGCTGTACAAGAAAGTACAGGTCTGCTAGATGACAGGATAACCCTGCTGCCAAAGGGCTATTTTTACCAAAAAGAAGATCTCCATTTGTGTTCCCAAACAGGAAATAGGTTATAGTCACCAACAGTGGCAGAGGAGAATGTAACACACACGTGCTAATACTCAAAAGAACAGTCACTGTATCATGCCACGTTTTATTCTTACAAAACAATAGCTGCCATGAGTAAAAGGAAAAAAATCCATGCTGGTCCTGTATCGTGCCTGAGAGAAGCCCCACTTTCAGACATACAGGTGTAGGTAAATACTTCCTTCTGGCAGCTTGCCTCTCAGAGTACATCTACATCTTGACCACCTCCTTACGGACTTCTCACAGCAGCCCAGAGTAAAGGCCCTTCCAGAGTACCACAGCAGGTAGCCAAGATAGTGTATGTTGATGCTGCACTTCACCTACAGCAGATACCGCCTGTTCCTCAGGTCTGCTAGCCTGTGGGGGCATGTCTGTCTGTCCCTCTCTGAACAGCTGTGAGAAGAGAAATGCAGCAGATCCAGCTGATGAAGGCTCTTGTGACTTCTTGTTCTCTAGCAGCATCTACCAAAAGCTGTGATCTGTGCTAAGTAAATACAACTATCAGCTAATTAGGCTGCATATCCAGGTGATAAGAACTAATATATTTTGGAGTAAGCTGTGCATTAAGCTGGAAAGTAACGTTGTTAAAAAAACACAACAAAACTTTGGTAAATTTAACTAAAGATAAATCTACTTAACTTGTGTTCAACCATTTATTTGATCTACTGCTTAACCCTTAAAACAGTATTATGTTATGCTCCAAAGGTATCTCATTTGATATTCATATCTCTTTTTTCTATGTTCAGACCTTCATATGCAATAACACTGTCCTCCACATTTGAGGACGAATCTATTTAACACCTAACTAAGTGCTTATGCTGTCAGCATAGTAGTGACAGATATAAACTACTTCAAGGGTGTTTACTACACATTTTGTCAGACATAGTATTGATTTACCATACCCTGGATAAACACAAGTTTCAGTATGTCTCCATTTCTTCAAAATATTGTTAAACTTGTTCAAATAATCATAAATCTAACTACACAGTAAACGTCCTGTTATTGTCTACTGCCACATCAGATGTATTTTAACACAGAAGTGATTCTTTTGAAAAAGTTGCTATGAAAGTGTGCAATTACTAAGCCTCAAGACACCTGAGCTATCACCAACCTATTTAAACCATAGAAGTCAAACAGATCACCCTCAGAGACAGACAGCACCCTCTGAGGCCTGATGCAGGGACACCTCTCTGCTAAAGCCATTTAAGACACTGCCACACCTGGCCACTGACTTCCTTCACATTAGCATAGTAAGGAGCTGTCAAACTCCTCCTAAATCGATACAGCTATTTGTGCAGCTGCACCATAAACAAGACTGCTGAGATCACCTATACTTAGAATAAACTTAAAAAAACCCCCAACCTTCTAATTAGCTGAAGTGAATTAACAAACTCCTTTGCAGAGACTCAAAAAAGATGTGGTTTCTTCAACCACCTTTACTGTAAAACAGCATTAAATAAGATTACCTGAAAAATCAAAATTAGTCATTAGCTTACTACCATTTTCTTCTCATCTCTACGTCATAACAAAACTTAAACTAACACTACAGAGGGGTCCTATTTTTGATTTCCACGTAGGTAGAGAGTTTGAGGCATATGGACAGAGAGGGGACTCAATAACTCTTACTCGGATATTCCAATGTTTTGTGCTTCCCAATTATTCACACATACTTGTCTCTTACTAAAAATAAAATTAATGCATTTAATGGTAGTATATAAAATAGTTTGATGGCCTTTTAATCTAAAAGAGTTCCCCTGCCCTCATCCAGCCCTCCAGATGGACAAAAGGAAATGGCCTCCATCTAGCCCATCCACTCTTTAACCACTGAAAGAGGATCTTCTGAAATGTAGTTTCCATGTTATAACTGGAACACCCAGAGGTCCAAGGAAGTAACAGCTTAAGAGAGCAAAGTGATATCTTTTCCATGCCCTGACAACACTACAGCTTCACTATGTCAATTGATTTACATGTGTGAAGACCAGAAATTGCTGAGACACCAGTATACACTGAACGCTATACTGGCCTAAAAAAGAGAGCCTTTATCATTTACACTACACTTTGTGTTAGCCTCACAAACATTAACAGAAAGGCAGTAACAAGCAAAAAGATAGTTGGAAAAGCAGCTGATATTAGACTAGCATTAGAAAACATGCAAGTTGTTTTTGCTAGTAATTCTGCAAACAGCAAGAAGTTATAAACCTGACATTCCTGCCCCTCTCATGTAATTTCTCTTGTACCTAAAAATGTGAGATCATGACCTTATCTTTCACCCAGCTGGCATCTAATTTGTCTCTCTCTCCCCTTTACCTGGCACCTCATTTTCAAAAATCCAACTTCAATGTAAGCTGAAATGCCAAGGTTAATAAAACCCAACACATCACAAAACAGACAGAGGGTGGTACTTGGACAACATGGCTGCTTTTGCCTCACTTCCTTATGCACAACGTTGTTTCTATTTACCTAGTTCAAACAATGACTTCTGTGGAGTTTAATGAAATCCTTAATTGTAATCCTTTTTCCTTCACCTTCATTTTTAAACTGCTTTTTTCCCCTCTGTAGGTCTGTGTGAGTATGCTTCTCCTTTATCTCCTACATGTAAAGTTAAATACTCAACTTTAAGTTATTCACCCTGCAATGTCTTCAAAGCAAATGTAGACAGAGAGTCACTTCCTGCAGGCTATTAATTTTATCCTAAGTAGGTGTCTGAAATAAAGCACCCAGAGTACTTGTTTCTTTCTGCTGACTAGGAGGGAAGCTTCAGGTGTTTTAGATTCAAGCACCCTGCACACACAGAGAGCAGAATTCACCCTACCAACACGATATACTAGAAACCTCACTTTCACAGCTTAAGTTATTCAAATCTCAGTGTATGTCATCACATACTTGCTTTTTCTCCGCCCCTCTAGTGAACAAACTTAAGTGGCCTATCACAAAACCACACACAAAAAGAATGTCACTTCAAGATTCAGGCACCCAAATGTTGGCATCTACCTGTAGGTTAGATGTAGGTGTCTAAGCTTTAGGTGTTGCCATTCATAGTGATCTAGCCAAACAATGTCAAGATCAGTTCAGGTGACCAGGCACTAGGTCTTAGGGCAAACTGAATACCTCCCTAGACTCTACTGCACTGACTAGACTTCCGGAGACTGCAGGAAGAGTTCAAGAAATCCAGTTCCTGCATATAACCAAGGCATTTAGGTGTCTTACTACGGAGCAGAATTCCACCCAAGCTGGCTCACACTATTACCTCATGTGACATTTCACACATTTTGAAATAAGGATTTTGTAGTAGAAGTCAGACTTAGAATAGACTCTGGGCTTTTAGTGCCTTTTCATGTCATTTCTTCATGTAAATACTTTTTAAAAAAAGTGCTGTGTTAGAATGTAATAACACTGTATTGTTTTAAGAGCATAAACTCCTTCTTCAAAACTTCTGTCAAACCCCTCAAGAGAAGATGGATTCCCCCATCCCAGATCGAACCCCATACTATAATCCTCCTCTCCCAGTAAGCGTAAACAGCTGAATTTGACAGATCTATATTGTTTTTTAGAGCCAACAAATCTTGAATTCCTTTAAAGAAGTGTAACTGCTTCATCCAGATGCTTAGACTACCACCTGCTATTAGAGCATACCCAGGGGAAGCCAAACATAGGTTCACTGGTTTAGGCTTAGGCAAGCACTTTGATCCCAAGCCTGTTTATACGAAAATGCACCGCAGTATCATATTTTCTGGTTTAAACATGTTTAGCCTACAGCATGTCCAGCTCTTATTAAAAGAGCCGGAAGGTTCCTAATGACAGAAAACTTTTAAGAAACAAAGTCTATAATATTGGCTACATTATTGTGCTTGCATCCTGCTAGACTGGCTAACTCCTCACAGGTTCCATTTGGCCATAAAAATTAAGTACTTCAGAGAAGTGACCAGATTATGCCCATTCGGTGCATCTAGAAATTTATGCACCCAGAAGGTAACCTCCACCATTCTGAATTTCATGCTATTTAACCATTCCAGCTCTTAAATTTACTAAGAGCTTGTGGCACTCACAAAAGAATCAAGTCATCTATCAGAAGCCTGATCCCAAAGCAAGTAAGATTTGCACAAGAGCATCAGGCCAGAGTCTCTCTCTCTGTAGTCTTAAATAACCAGAGGGTACAATTTCCCAAACCAAGTCTGACAGTGTAATCCTGCAAATTCCAAGGGTGAAATTAGCCCCTCCTTACCACCATGCTGCAGCTGCAACAGTAGCTCCCTGACATTAATGTTGAATGCAGTGTCGTAACAAGTCACCCTTAAAGCATCCACGTACAAAAGTAGTTTAATGAACAAACAAGAAGTGACAACTGAACTAAGCCTCACAACAAGCTGATTTGTAACTAGAATATTGTAACATACTTTAAAAACATACAAAACTCCACCAAACCCTGACATATTAGGGTTAGGGAAAGCTTTATCATTTGAGTGATCTTATCAGATTCACGTGATGAACAACAATACTAGCTGCTTCGAGTTGGTGACCAGGACCAGCCCTAAAAGCAGAAGTTTCTGCATCTTATTGCCAACACATAAGAAACTGAAGGCAAGAATAATTATGTTACTGGTACAAACATAAAATTATAACATTATATATGCACAAACACTCTTACTGTAATGAGGTCATTCCTTTTAACCATTCTTCCTTGGTAAAAAATCCCATGCTTTCAGCCTCTAGTTTCCAGGCTAGAACTAACATAATAATCTACGAGGAAGGAAAAACAAGGGGAGAAAAAGCAGTCAGTATGTAAGAAAAGGCTGATTTCTAGATGTCCAAGAACAGAACTCTAAGCATCCATTTTAGCAACTGCTGTACATGCTTTCACTTCATATTTATTACCACTTAATGATTCACCATAAACAACATTTATTTGCCTTAATTTCAATTTCGGGAAATTAAATATTGTTATTATAAAGAAAACAAAAACCTTCACACAACAGCCAGGCATAACTGATATATTCGGCTGAAATATCTTAGAATCATAGAATGGCATGGGTTGGAAGGGACCCCAAGGATCACAGAGCTCCAACCCCCCTGCCACAGGCAAGGCCACCAACCTCAGGCCTGGATCTACACAAGGTTGCCCAGGGCCCCTTCCAACCTGGCCTTGAACGCTTCCAGGGACGGGGCATCCACTACTTCTCTGGGCAGCCTGTTCCAGCACCTCACCACTCTTTCTGTAAAAAACTTCTCCCTAATATCTAATCTAAACCTTCCTTCCTTTAATTTTAATCCATTCCCCCTTGTCCTGCCATTGTCTACCCTTTTAAAAAGTTGAATCTCCTCCTGCTTATCAGCCTTATCAACTGGAAGGCTGCAATGAGGTCCCCCTGCAACCTTAATGGCTCCTAAAAGCAGGAGGATGAACAACTCTTTACTTACTTAAGAATTTTACACAAAACCTAACACTTTAAAGTGGGTACTGGATAAGATTATCAGCATTGTCTAGAGACCTACATTTTCAGGCTCAACACCAATGTCTTCACAGAACTTCTCCATTCCTTCAGGCCCCACAACTTCATCGGGACCTTCAAAACCAAAAAGAAATCAGATTGAAATTTAAGTAACATTCACCGCTCACAAAAGAAGAATTAAGACTGTATTTCATACAAGTTGTCTTTAAAAACACTAAATTACATTCTATAAGCAGCTCTTCTCTTAGAACCATTATATCAGCTGCAATATGGAGACATGTATATTACATGTGAGGTAACACTGTGACCTAAAAGCAAAACTCAAGCAGAGCTTTCATGCTGCACACTGCCTCCCCCCGACAGCAGAGAAGCTATTTTAGTTAGTGTATGTGAGTTTCCATAAGATTCCTCTGAGCTTCACGTTGACGCAGCTCAATTCCAGTAACTGTGGCAGTCAAATATTTTTAGGTCAGCCTGAGTACCACTAATCTATGCTGAGGTTACTCTATGAATAGTGTTCTTTAAAGAGTTGTTTTATCACGAATAAACATATATATAAAAAAAATAAATCTGAGCTACTATTAGAGATATTACTCTTTCAATGGTGTTAACATGATGGGTTTGTACTAACACAGAAGAGGATGACTCTCCCCGTAATGTCAGTTTTATAATTAGGAGGAGAGTGATATCAGTGCATCAGAAAAACACTAAGCATGTTAGCCCTGTACAAAGCAGAAAAAGGTTTA
Source organism: Laterallus jamaicensis coturniculus (assembly GCA_022605575.1). Taxonomy (NCBI): domain Eukaryota; kingdom Metazoa; phylum Chordata; class Aves; order Gruiformes; family Rallidae; genus Laterallus; species Laterallus jamaicensis. The sequence continues at coordinate 661,170 of JAKCOX010000139.1, forward strand.
TGACTGCAGTGAAAATAACCTGAATAGTACCACAATAGTTAATGTTATGCTGTCACTGCTCCATTTTAATATGAAAAAAGCCTCTAGAAAGCAGGAAAATAGCATATTTAAAGGGCACATAGAGACATACCCTATAATGCTTTGTTTCTTTCTCTCCAGTGTTAGTTATTTCTGCTAAGCCTGTTCCAAAAATGACTCTTACTGGGCAGCCAAACATTATTAGAAGGCCTGTTGAGATGCTATTTTGATGTGCCTTAGAGCATTCGGTTAACATAGTTTCAGCCAACATAAACCATGTAAAAGGTAAAGGCTGTATCTTCCAAAAACAATCTGTCATTTTACAATTTTTGGCATTTAAGATCATGAATCCTACTTCTAGAAAAACATTATAAGGAACATTTTGCCTAGGTAAGCAAAGCAAACCAAACCACTACCATCTGGTTTTGTGAAGCCCTTACACTAAAGGTGTTAAAAAACCTGCAAGTTTAAGTTATGAAGAGAAACATATCCAAAGGTTCACTGGTAATAACAAGTATAAACTTGAATCAGATTTTTGGCCCAGAAATCATACATATAATTCATATGTATATGTGTGTGTGGGATTTTCTCTTTTAATGGAAACATTTAACCTCCTACAGTGTGTAATTTCACTTAAAGTATATTTTATGCTAGTGGCATGGCAGATTTTGATTACTGTTTAACAGACAAAGTATAACCACCTACACTCAGATTTCATTCAACAACAAAATTAAAATCTACAGGCCTTAAAGCTAAAGGTACATGCAGGTGTCTTTATCAGAATAAAATTAACTAAGAATTATTATTTCCCTCAGAAAAGGCTATCTACTCCACAAATGCATGCCTCAAACCTAAATTAGAAAGCAGAGTATTAGATTCAGGAGTAATTCATTACTGTAGAAAGACTGCAAGGAAAATATTAGTTCTGGTAAGTATACTCAAACCTATTGCTGACAGGTAAATCATCAGCTCATTTCATACGGAGAACCGGCCATTAATGAGTTTTAGTCATGAACTAGGTTTGATGGACTTCAAGTAGTAACTAGACAAAACACTAGTATCAGCTTCGAGATCCTGAATTTCCAACCATATAGCTGGTAAAAAAATGCAGTAATAGTCTAGTAAAGTCTGCAAAATGTACTGCATATTCACTGAAAGGAACTGCTACTCGGATAGCAGTTCTGATTCATTTGAAAGAGGCTACACCTAGCAAATGTTTCATTCAACACTTATTTAGAATATAAAAAAAGTTACAACAGATTCTCCAACAAGAAAACCACCATAAGCATCTACTACATTATTCTGTAAAATAGAAAACCAGGAGGCTTAAATCATGACCTATTTAATTATCCTTCCAGTTTGATTATAAGTAAGATCTATTTAGATAAACAAGCTCTCTAAACTATCACACAATGTCCAGACTTCTACTTAACCATTTCAGATCATGAAGCACAATCATTCAGTTCATCCTGGTATAACACTGTACTGCCCAACAGCAGTTATTTCACATTAGAGAACACCATGGTAAATTGTGAAGTGTAAAGAAGAAAAAGCCAAAAAAAGAAGAAGAGGCAATAGTAGAAGCTGTATTCATTCACGTGCATGTTAAAATGAAGCAAATATAGACCTGCATTTTATGTCTACAACAACATAAAAGAGCAAAATGGAAATAATATTTCATGCATTCATTTGTTTTAAACAAAACCATAGAGTTTGATATTAATCCATTGCATATTACCTGCATATTCATAAAACCAAGCCAGGCACTTTTTGCTTGAAAAATGTTCCTCTCCACTTATCACTTTACCAGAGGCTTGTGATCTGCAATAGCTTGTAGAAACACAAGGATGATAAGTATTATTTTAATACGAGAACTAATCTAAAATGAAATTCCAAATTGTTTAGTAAGAGTTCAAGCTATTTAAACTGACAAAGTCAATATACATTATTATTGAAACTCAATTTGTTAAAGGGCAAGTGTCTGTCATCCTATTTCAACACTTGTTGGAACATAAAGTTACCTTTAGATACAACCCTCTCATAGCCCAATTTATTGTTAGCATTACTACTGTTATCTTGCAGATAATAAACTAAAAACACCCACACAGATGGTCAAAACGTCACTACTCAGTAATTCAAATGCTTTATTATCTACTTACATACATACAGGTATTTAGTTAGGTCTCTAATAAGCAGCATGATCTTAAAGAGTGCTGAATATGCACAGATCCCATTTAGGTCAACAAGAGCTGCAGAGTTTGACATATTTAAAAGCCTGGCTATTTATAGTTGAGCATCCAAATTTCGGAAGAAAGCTCGGTCAATTTGTTTACATTAAACACATAACTAAATATCTGTCCTTTCTATAGATACTTGGTACACATACCAGAATAGTTATATGCAATCTATAGCAAGACTAACACTGCTGGGCACACGTTGTTTTCATTATGTGACATACAATCCAGTCTGCCTGGGAAGTGAATTTTCATCATCTTTTCACTGTCTAAGAGAACGCACAGAATAACCAATTTTCTCCAGTGAAAACACTGACCATACAAAAGCATCATTAGTCAGTAAGGAGTTACAGCACCTCTTCAATGCACACTCCTTTCAAATAATAGTTTCAGACAATAGTTTCTAAGAATGATATGGAAGTTACTTGCACGAAAGGATTTAAAGTTATGCAGCTTGTACATTGCAATTTAAAGAAGAAAATGTTAAGCAATTAATGTTTCAGTTCTGTGAGGTGTTGAACATCTTTCTTGTAGTGCTTTATGCACCACTGGAAAAGAAAGCAACGCTCTCCCTAATGAAGCCTTATGTACCAAAAGCAAGAATTAAAGATGTACTACAAACAAACCTTGATTAAACTACCATTAAAAACACAAGTCACCAGAAACAGAGCCATTCAACATGCTATCATCTGTTGGCTTTATCCAGCTTCACACATAGCCATTTGTAATCACTGCTGTTCTTAAAGAATATTAGTAACATATTGCTGTGTAAGAATGGCACTTCAAAACCGCCCATGTATCTAACATTTTATGATCAGCAAGTATGAACTCTCATTTACATCACTGTTTCTGCCCAATGACTAACAGCTTCCTGTAGACTCCCTTTTTTTTAATTCTTCTTCTTCTTTTGAGTGTTCAGAAAATTTTTCTAAAGTAAAAGAAATTAAAATCACAAAATTTTGGCCAGCACTGTTCAAGAAAGATGAACTGAAACTGTAACAGATGCAGAGAAGAGCTATAATGAGCAAGGAAACTGAAAATCTGCATTATAGACCAGAAGGATTTAGCTTGTTTCATTTAACAAAATGAAGAAAGAAGCACTCAATCCCAATACACTACGAGGCAGTACCACAAAGGGAGAATCATTACATAAAGGATAATGCAGGGACACAAATGTTTATTAACTGTCTATGAATAAATTTAGACTGAAGTGATTGTTAATGGCCACAAAGTGTATCCTAGAACAGTTACCCAAATTGAGCACAGTAAAAATAAAGCCCTGGGAACGTCTAAGCTGAAGCCTGGTCAACCTATGACAAAGGCCATCCATCCGCCAGAGTTTCTTGCAATAGCCATTCCTGTAGCACTGATTTCGTAAGCCCTTTGTTTTCTTATGTCCTCAGGACGTTTGTTGTAACTACTGGTTTACTGACACAGTTGAACAGTTCTAATGGCTGAAGAAAGCATACAGTTACTTGAGGAAAGCCACACTGGAAGCTCCTGCTACACCATGCTAATGGTTTATCATTCTAACGGCAATTTCTGGGTATCAAGGCGTAACTGGTCTGGTTATGGCAGTTAGTGAGTTAGATGCTTGGACTCTGGTGTTTGTTAGAAAACCCTTTCCTGGTTTTGGTGTGTGTTGACCCCTCCTTACATTTTACTGGAGAAAGAAAATAACAGAGAGAGGTGGTTTAACGCAGATACTCCGAGTACCAGCAGCTCGAAGAGGAGGAGAGCTGCCAGCCCCGGTCAGAGCGTCAGGATGCACAGGGGGCAGACGCTGGAGCCGGCACTATGGGTGCAGCGAAAGGCCAGGCCCGCAGGGGACGGGGCAGCTCCGCAGCATACCTCCCGAGCGCGAACAAGCCGAAGGCAGGCGCTGCGACCCGCAGCCCACCCTGGCACCGGGACATGCTCGCCGGCGCTGGGCCAAGCGCAGGCCCACAGCACCACCGAGCTAGTGCGAGGAGCCGACCGGGCCCCAACATACCCGCCGCGCCGGTGCGAAGCTCAGCCCCAGGCACCCCGGGTCCGGCACAAAGGGATGCCGCAGTCCCGAGACACGCGGTGCGGAGCCGTCGCAGGGCCGAGGCCAGCGGGCCCACCCTCGCCAGCGGAGGAGCGGCCAACCCCCGCCGCCGCTCGCCCGGGACGTGACAGCCGGCAGCAGCCGCCGCCGCGGGCCCTGCCCGGCCCTATCACCGCTGCTCCCCGGGCGGCGCCGCGCCTTGAGACGGTACCTGCCGAGTTTACATTTCTTGAGGCCGGTGTCGTCCGCCGCTGCAGCCGCCGACCCCGAGGACTTCCTCTTCTTCTTAACCGGCATCCTCCTGCCTCGGGGCGGGGGCCGCACCGCTGCCGGGGCCCGCAGCCGAGGCCCCCCCCCGGGCTTACCGCCCTCCCTCCCCCCGCCTCCCCCGGCCGCAGCCGCTTCCCGAGACCGGCGGCGAGAAGGCGAGAGGAGCCCCGGCCCACTCCACCCCCGCCGCCCCCACCACCCTCGCCACAGGGAGAGGCTCCGCCGCCGCACCGGTCCCAGAAGCGGGTGTCGCGCCCGGGGCAGGAACGGGCGAACCAAACAGCAGCGGCTACTCAGGGACCGAGGAACGACCCGGACACAGACAGCGCTGAGCAGGAAGTGACAGCAACGGCGGGGCGGGGCCCGCCAGGAACCCACCTCCCAGCGGGCGGCACGGGAAGCGCGCCTTACCTGCCAGGCCCCGCCCGCGGGCTTGTCTGCCGCCCGCCCCGCACGCCGGGTGCGTTGGTACCGGGCTGTGGGGGTCCCTGGGCAAATGCCGTGCCGCGGGCGGCCAGCCGGGCTGTCGGCTTTCAAGGCGGTTACTAGTAGCGGGGGTGGGAGCACGAGCACGAAGAAGCGGGGGGAGGGCGGTGGCGCTCGCAGTGAAGCAAACCGGGGCGGAGCGAGCGCTTCGGTGCCGGTGCGCGCGGCACGCCGCCAGGCCAGCCCGCCTGTGGGGCGCTCGGGCGTCACTGCCGGGCCTGACTCCCGCGGGCCCGAAGGCCGAGTTGAAAGAGAGCTGCCGCGATGGTCGCGGCTTGTCGTGGTTCGGTTCGCTCTGCGCTGTTGGGCGCTGGTACGGCCGCCGCACGGTCGCGGCAGCTGCCTCCGCAACCTGCCCCTGCCCTCGAAGCCGGGGCTGCGGGCGGGTGGTCGCTGGCGGGAGCACGGAGCTCCGCGGCTGCTGGCTGCCGCTGGCCGGGGCCGGGCTCGCAGCCTCCCGCCAGCCTGCGGTACCGAAGCCGGGAACCCCTGATTCGTTAGCGGAAACGGGTCGGGAGGCGGGGAGCAGTGGGAAGCACCCCGGGTACTGCCGTACCCGTGGCACCGTAACGTGCGCGACAGCAAGAAAGATGCTTCGACAGCTCCGAGAGGAGAGCGGCGCCGGGAGGCGGGGTGCGCGAGGAGGCGGTACCGGGCGGCCTGCCGAGCGCAGCGAGCCCTGCCTCTTCGCCCAGTCTCTTTCTCCCCGTCGGCGGCAACGGCGCTTGCGCGTCGCCACCCGGAGCAAGCTCGCGCCGTGGCCGCCATTTTTGGTCGCCATAGCGACGGGTCTGGCGACGCTGGGAGGCCGCGGGCCTCGCTCTGTACCCCGGCGGGAGCCGCCGTTCTTCCCTGCTCCCGCCCTTCTCCCGTCAGCCCTGCGTGTACTCCCGCGGGGTTCGGGATCTGCCCTCTCCTCCATCCTGCCCGGTGGGCGTGCGTCCTGCCGGCATGGCCGGGGAGGGAGACCAAAGGAAGCGCTTTATTTCAGCCACGGCTGCCAACTACTTCGGGCTGGATCCAGCGGTGGGTCCCGCTGCCCTGGCCGCCGCGCTCCATTCCCGTCCGGAGCTGACTGACTTCCTCGATGACGGCAACGAGTTCCTCCTGGCTGTGCGTCACTCGGGCGGCCAGCTCACCGCGTCCAACAAGGTAGGGCGGGCAGTGCCCGGGCCAGCGTTCCGGCGCGTCCCTGCCTCCCAGTGTGCGAGCGGGGGTGCACGGCTGGGGTCCAGCCCCGGTTTAGAAAAGCCTGGGGTCGAATCTGGGAGACGGCTGTCTACTACAAATATCTAATAAAACATCAAATATCCATCTCAGCGTCTGGTGCTTAAATCGCTGTCCCAAGAAGAGTCTGTGAACGCCGCACGGTCATCAGAGAGGCAGAGCTGTTGGTGGCTTGGCCCACGTGCAGTGTTAGGGTGTGAAGGTGATGCAGCCCCGGCAGTGGGGGGCGGAGCCAGATGTAAGGGTAAGGGCAGGTGGCTGGAAGGATTGTATTGCCAGTGTCTGTGCAGGAAAAGTGGCCCAGTATGTGGCGCACTGGCTGAAACTTGACAAATCCCAAGGTGGGTGTTTGTCCAAATCATGAATTTTGCAGATAGATGTGTCCAGGTGTGAGCAGATTTGACATCTGTCATGTGAAATGCCCTCCTCCAAGTGTTTGTGTTTGGCAAGTGGCTTACCCAAGTGATACAGTGGGGTGTGATGTGCAGTGAATGTCACGGTGGCATTAGGACATGGTGTGGTGCCTGCCACATAGAGTGTACGGGCAATGCCGGAAGAATCCCAGGCATAGATACAGACTGGGAGAAGAGCTCCTTGAGAGTAGCCCTGCTGAGAAGGACCTGGGTGTCACTGTGGATGAGAAACTTAACATGAGCCAGCAGTGTGCTCTTGCAGCTCGCAAGACCAATGGTATCCTGGGCTCCATCAGAAGAGGGGTGGCCAGCAGGGACAGGGAGGTGATTGTCCCTCTCTACTCTGCCCTCGTGAGGCCCCACCTGGAGTACTGTGTCCAGATCTGGGGCCCCCAATACAAGAAAGATGTAGAACTGTTGGAGAGGGTTCAGAGGAGGGCCACAAGGGTGATTAGAGGGCTGAGCATTTGCCCTACAAGGAGAGGCTGAGGGAGCTGGGCTTGTTCAGCCTGGAGAAGGCTGCGGGGGGACCTCATTGCAGCCTTCCAGTACCTGAAGGGACCATACAAACAGGAGGGGGTTCAGCTTTTTAAAAGGGCAGATAATGGCAGGACAAGGGGGAATGGTTTAAAGCTAAAGGCGGGAAGGTTTAGATTGGATATTAGGGGGAAGTTTTTTACAGAGAGAGTGGTGAGGTCCTGGAACAGGCCGCCCAGAGAGGTGGTAGATGCCCCATCCCTGGAAGTGTTCAAGGCCAGGTTGGATGGGGCCCTGGGCAACCTTGTGTAGATCCAGGCCTGAGGTTGGTGGCCCTGCCTGTGGCAGGGGGGTTGGAGCTCTATGATCCTTGGGGTCCCTTCCAACCCTTGCCATTCTATGATCCTAAGAATGCATGAGTCTTGACGTGTGTCCCATTGTTCTGCTGTGAGACCAGCGACGTTACAACAGTGGCAGTTTTCTTCTGTACTGAAGACTGGTGTAGTGCCTTGTTAACATGAATTGCAGTGTGGACCAGTAGCTTATCTCCCTCCCGGTGTTACCGTCCGTGTAGCCTGTGAAGCCTAGTGCATGCAAGAATGACCGATTACATGTACCAGTTTTGAGGGTGTGCTGCTGAGCCACTGCCTAATATACAGAACCAGTGTCAATTATACAGAACCACTGTCAACAGCTGTGGAAGATCAGATGTGTATCAGGGCTATACAGTATACCTGTTACCTCAGTGAAATCATACCTGTAGGTGTTGGGCTGATGACTGATGAGAAGGTTTTGTAGTTTTGTGTGGCTGGGTTCTGGTGGAGGAGTGGGGCTGCAGGGGTGGCTTCTGCAAGAAGCAGCCAGAAGCTCTCTGCAAGACTGACAGAGCAACCACCAGCCAGCTCAAGAACAGTCTCATTGCTGACCAAGGCTGAGCCTATCAGCATTGGTCACAGCACCTCTGGGAATCCCATTTAGGAGAAAAAAATCACAATCAGCCACTTTTTGCCACCAGAGAAGGGAGTGAGAGGATGTAAGAAACTGCATGCACCAAGGTCAGTGAAGGAAGGAGGAGGCGCCCCAGATGCCTGAGAGAAACATTCCCCTGCAGCCTGCGGAAAAACTCATGGTGGAGCAGGTGTCCCCCATGGAAAAGGCTGAGACCCCACCTGCAGCCTGTGGAGACGCCCCATGCTGGAGCAGGGGGAGATATGCAGAAGATGCTGTGACCCGTGTTGGAGCAAGCCCCTGCCAGCACTTGTAGACCATGGAGAGAGACAGAGACACAGAGATGAGTGAGTTGGGGATCTGCGCCGGAGCAGGTTTGCTGAGGGGGAAGGCTTGTGACTCTGGGGGGGACCAGGCTGGAGCACTCTGGGCCTGAGAGACTGAGAGACATTCTATGATTTATGACTGCACCCCATAGCAATGATCCATGCTGGGGCAGCTGGTGAAGAGCTGAAGCCCTGTGGGAAAGGACTCAAGTTGGAGAAGTTCATGGAGGACTGTCTCCTGTGGGTGGGACCCCACGGTGCAGCAGGGGAAGGGTGTGATGAATGCCCCTTCCCCAGCTAAGAATGAGAACATCTCATGAGGAACTGACTGAAACCCCCATTCCCCCAGTCCCTGCCCCTCCTTGTGCCACTATGGGGGGAAGAAGGGAGCAAAATCATGACTAAACTGAAGCATGCTAAGAAAGGAGGGGTTGGGGAGGTGCTTTAAGATCTGTTCACACTTCTCATTACCCGACTCTAGTGTCACTGGGTGTGCAGTGCAGTGTCATAAATTGAGAGTTTCTTTCCATTACTCTGTGTTAGTCTGTTTTGCCTGTGCTGCTCATTGTGGAATGATAAAGGTCTTTTCCAACCTTGTGTGATTCTGTGATCTCTCCCTGTCTTTATCTCGACTCCTGAGCCTCTCAATATGTATTTTCTCCCCTGTCCAGCTGAAAAGGGGAGTGACAGAATGGCTTTGGTGGGCTTTTGGCCTCCAGCCAGGATCAAACCACCACAGAAAGTAAAACTGATAGTGTCCAGAAAAGTTGAAAGTTGTTCTTACTAGCCCTCTGTTTCTTTGAACAGTAAAAGTTCACAGATGCTTATAATTTGAGATTTCTGCTAGGATGTCCAATGTTATCAAATGTTCAATAATGTTATCTTGTTTTATGACTTCTCCTTGGCCACAAATAGTTTCAATAATTGATTTTTGTGGCAATTTTTGGAACTTCCTAAGTCCTTTTGAGGACAGGCTGAAGTCTCTGGGTCTCTTTAGCCTGGAGGAAACTGAGGGCTGACCTCACCAATGTCTATAAATATGTAAAGGATGAGTGTCAGGAGAACAGAGACAGGTTCTTCTCAGTGATGTCCAGTGGTAGGACAGGGGGCAGTGGGTGCAAGCTGGAGCACAGGAGGTTCCATGTAAACATAAAAATTTTTTCACTGTGAGGGTGACAGAGCCCTGGGACAGGCTGCTCAGAGAAGTTGTGGAGTCTTCTTCTCTGGAAACATTCAAATCCTGCCTGGACACATTCTGTGTGATCTAATCTAAGTGATCTTGCTCTGTTGGGAAAGGAAGGGGCGGGGGAGGTTGGACTAGATGATCTTTTGAGGTCACTTCCAACCCCTACCATTCTGTGATTTGGTGACTGTGATGGGAACATGGGTCATGTTACAATTTATAGTTTTACTGATGAAGAAGCATGTTTTTCTCTGTCCTTGAGACACCCATGAACTGCAATAGAGTTACATATTATAGAGAATGATACTGAAAAATTCAGGAACATTTTTGTAAATAATGTAGTGTAAAAATGCAATGAAGAATGTAAACTTTATGCTTAGTTTTCTCCAGGCACAAGATGGAGCTTCTGGTTTGTCCCCTGAAAGTGGTAACTGGAGTTTTCAAAAACAAAACAGTGTAAATAATTATGGCATTTACAGATACTTTGTAGTGAAAAAGGCATTATGTATCGATGTTGGAATTTTGGTTCCCATGAGCTCAGGAATGAGTATAATTAAAATTTTCATTTTCTGTGCCATCAGATACTACCAGAATGTTATTAGAGCCCATAGGGAGTCATATGGTATTTCTTTTTTTTTTCTTGGTGTAAATGGTGCATATGATTTAGTATAATGTGCAGTCAGTGACAGTTTTCTAAACAACTCCTGTCTTCTTGAATATTACAGATTGAAGCTACTGATTCAAAGAATAATGTGTTGGTGTTCTTTAAGCTGCGACCTGATGTAATTACTGAAGATAACCTTCATAGTAATATTCTTGTGTCGTCTATGCTAGATTCACCAATTAACACTCTTTATCAAGCTGTACGACAAGTTTTTGCACCAGTATTACTGAAGGTGAGCAATATACCAGTTTAAACGTTCTGTGGATTTTTAATGAAACATTGAAATTCTATAGGATGCTTGAGGTAAATATTTTATGTTTTAAAAAGACACTATTAATGGACGGTAATTTAAATTTCTGAGTTAAATAAGTCACTTCATCTCCTATCAGTGAAAATGAGAGGAGGATTCTAGTCATATACCTGACTAGAAATGTGGAGTACACTGGGTGATGGTTAATGGAAATGGCAGTTTATTACCTCCTTTCTACCAGTAATACCAGTTTTGTGTACATGGTTTAGATGTCCCTTTATTGTGTCTGAAACGCATAGGTTGTTATCATGCAGACTGTGATTCTGTAGTATGTGGCAGGTATGTGTGCCAGACTCTGGATTCATTTGTACAGCTGTATTCTTCATATTTTTTTTTCTTTTTCAAAATGTCCTGGGGCTTATCTTTCTGCTCCATTAACAAATATATTTAGAGTTGTCAGGGCCTGGAAGAGTTGTCAGGGCCTGGAACAGGCTGCCCAGGGAGGTGGTTGAGTCATCTTCCCTGGACGTGTTCAAAAAAAAGGGCAGATGGGATTTAGGGATATGATTTAGTTTAGGATGGGATTGGTTGGATTTGATGATCTTCAAAGGTCTTTTCCAGCCTTGTGAGCCTGTGATTCTGTGATATTTCCTTTCTGGATTTTCTGTCAAAACCATAACCATGGCTGTGTTACCTAAGCTGAACAATAAGAGTTTCAGCATTTAAGTGTTTATAATTTATTGTATGTTGTAATATTAATAAAAGAATTTTTGAAATACACAGTAACTTTGATTCTATCAATTTCCAAATTCTGCTATAGACGTAGATTCCAAATTTATTCAACTTAACATTTACAAATAAGTTCATTAACAAAGAATTCAGCCTTTGTAAATACAACTGACTTTAGGTTTTGTGATACTTAAAAAAAAATTATTATTATGAATTTTTAAGTGAAAAGAATGAGTTGCTTTATGAAAAAATAAATAATTACATTGTCTCACCATGTGGTTGGTTACTGCTATTAATCTCCTTTTCTTTTTTTTTTTAAGATTAACGAGGAAAATAGCAATTGTCCTATCACATGTGTCACAAATTTGAATTAATTTTTTTTCAGGATGAGAGATGGAGCAAAATATTTGATCCCAAACTCCAGAAACTTTTAAGTGAGCTTGAAGCTGGCTTGAGTACTGCTCTTAGAAGATCAGATCCTAATTACACAGGAACAAAATTCAGTGAAGATGATGTGCAAGGTTTGTTTTGCAGTTACATCTTTTGTAGCTAATTTTAGATTAGGATTAAATAATTAATTTTCAGGTTGAATTTTCATTATTCATTAGCCCAGTGACTGCAGAGTATGAAATATAACAGGTTGTATAGATTGGAATTAGTGATGTTCAGCTCTGGCCTCTTGGTATGAAGGTATGAACTTGATACTACATCAGGTCAGAGTCAGAAGTTGAAGGGTAATTACATAATCATATAGTAGAAGTTTGCTTTATAAAGTATGTTCTCACTGAAAATATTTTGTGACCACTCATGTATTTCATATTTAAACGTTTTCCATTACTGTTTGCAGCTATACTTACACCCACCGATGAATTTCAGTTCTGGGTAGAGTGTGCTCATCATGGAAGTAAATGGTGTAGTAAAGAGCGAGCTTCTCATTTTAAAGACCTGTTTGAGGACATTGCAAAAGTATGTTTTCTTTTTTGTGATCAGTGATATATTTGTAGAATTATTGAAAAGTACTCATGAATTATATGTTAGTATATGTATGGTTTCTTCAACTATGTGAATACATAACTATTTAGTTATTTTTTTCTTAGGTAAAATTTTACTTTAATGAAATTCGTGTATTTTATAGTGGCAGTGCTGCAGGAGAATGCCAACATTTAACTGGGAACAGATTTGACCATTGAATACCAAGAGTTGTGGTAGAAATACAACACTATGCTACAGTTTGGGAACTAGAAACTGACTCGTGGAATTATAGAAGGAAAACTGCAGATGCAGATGGTGTTAGTGAATGCTATCATGCAAAATTTGTGGTACCTGTAAAGCGCTTGCTTGAATAGTGCTATAGATATCAATACTTCAGATAACATTCTTCACATGAATGAATTTACATAAATGGTTGGTTTTTGAGGGGATTATGTCATATTCACTTAAGCAATAAACCTGAGGAAACTATAGTATTTGCTACTTCACAAAAATATAATTGTTTCTGCTATACTGGTTGCACAGTAAATGTATTAAGGACTTTTTTTCTAGGATTATTACAACTTGGATAGTCTTTCATTATTTGAAGTTGTGGATTTGGTAGAGACCACCAAGGATACTGTTGATGGTGTGTGGAGACAAACAGAACATGATCCTTATTCACAGCCACGCATGCATAATCTCTTGGATGTAATAGGTAAACCTTTATGTGGTCTTTATTAAATGAACAGTTGAGAAAAAAGTAAAACAAATCCTTGAGGAGAAACCTTCTTCCTCCTAAAGGCACCATCAGTAGTCTACAGCATTAAGGTGCTCTTTTCTTGTAGTTATAATCCATGGACTCAATTTCCCTTGTAGTATCCAGTAATTCAGCTAGTTCTGGTAGGTGCCTTCACACATGCTCAGAAAGATGACAGATAATAACAAGATGGAGTTGTATACCTTTCAGCACATGGAGTGGATTTGTGTTGCTTCTGTTTGACTCCTTGTCTTTCTCTCAGAGGAGGAAATTTATTTCCATAACCCCCATGTGAAGACTGATTCTATGTGGAGGTGAGAGCAGGATGTACAGAGAGGTTGTTTCTCTCATGCTCTCAAGAGCAGTCTCACACTTTGTGACAGGGACAGTTTGTTTGTCTGTGGCTGCCAGTTGTACATGTTCATGAGGGGAAGGATTGTTGGGGCAGCCAGCTACTGCTGGCTTGTGTGCTTGTGTGTGGATTCCAGACTCCAAATCCATCAGTTTCTAATGTTGGATCAACTTCTGTTTAACTTCATGCTGTTTAAAAAAATCAGTTACTGATAGGTTTGTGTGATTTGAAATCAAGGCATTACATGAGTTTTTTAAAACTGTGATTGGAACATGTTATAGCACTTAAAGGAATTATTTTAAACAAACATCATGCACTGGTTTTGTGTACTTTTTTGTGTTCTAGGTGGCTCACTAGGGAGGTATGTTCAGAGAAAATTAGCAGCTTTGAATTTGTGGAAGGATGCCTTTCACAGTGTTAAAGAAAATCTGAAGGCTGGCATCTTGATTTGTGAGCAGTGGGTCTCAGCTTGTGAGTGCCTAACTGGACAACTCTGGCAACGCTACACTCTACATCCATGGAAAAATGAGAAATATTTCCCAGAATCGTTGGCCAATCTTGGCAAACGTCTTGATGAGGTAAAGTCTTGAATTACACACATTGATTTCATAGCCATGGAAGTAAACAACATTAAGTTAAAAAAGGAAATTAAGGCACTCTATAGCCTTTCAGAGTCAGATAGCATTCCACAATCCACATTTGCCTAAGCCTTTCAAAAGTTTCTTGTAAAAGGGAAAGGGGTGGGATGTGCTGCTTCTGCTTTTTGCTTCTAAATGTAAGTTTTATGTAAAAATGTATTAGGCATATCAATATTTTTTCCTGTTACAGGTGCTAACTGTTAGAACACTGCATGAAAAACTTACATTCCTTTTGCCAGCTGGAGAACAAAATGCTTTACATCTTGCCCAAGTGTTTGAACCCTTTGCTGGCCTCAATCCTGTACACTATAATCCTTACACAGAGGTATGATGCTCATTTTTAGTTTATTCACATTCTGTGACTTTTTATGAGGCTTGTCGATAGTCCTAAACTAACATATGATCTCATTATCTCTAGCCATTATGGAAAGCAGCTGTCTCTCAGTATGAAAGAATTATTGCACCAGCAGAACAAAAAATAGCAAGCAAATTGAAGAAGTTTATTTCGGAAATTGAGGACAGCCCTCAGCAGGTATGGACATTTTTGTAGTGTAAAAACTTTCCTACAGGTAAAGTTACTGAATTCTTAAGTAGGCAGTTTAGAACACAGGAGTAAGTACCTAGAGCCAAAGACAGTACTTAAGAACAACACTAATATGTAGTGTCAGAATATATTTAATTTTTTTTCAGGAGAAAGATAACTTTTCTAAACTTTGTATTCCAGCTTCTTCAGACATTTCAGAAATACAAGGAATTGATAAAACATCCAAATATAAGCAAAGAATTGCTTTTTGAAAGGGAAACATTGCTAGCAAGACTTCAAGATTATGTCAAAGGTAAAAATGTACTTAATTGCATTAGGGTTTTTTTTGCAAATACCAGAAATCTTTGTTTGCTTTTAGAATTGTCAGTGTCCCTAGTGTATTTTTGTAACTGCAATAATAATTTTAAGCTTGTTCTATTAGGTTTCTGGTATAAAATGAGTGTTTTGCTTGTGTTAGATTATCAGACAGACTTTGAAACTCGATGCCACGGTGTTCCTGGTGATGTTTCTGGACCACTGTCAGGCAAAAACCTTTCTGAAGTTGTCAATAATACCGTATGGGTACGTCAGCTGGAGCTGAAGGTAACAGATTCCGTTACTGTATAGGTACAATATGTAAAACATGGCATTTCAGATTTCTATTGGGAATTCCCCACAGAAGAATTGTGGAATTCTGAAGAGGTATATAATCAAGATTTCTAACCAGTGAGGCTGCTTGCTAAGTTGAATTTTGTTAACTGACCCAGAAAACAGTCCTTTTGTAATACAATGAACTGCCAAAAAAAAAAGACCAAAATTCTGAGAGGATGCATTTCTATTAAATTTTGCCCCCTAGTTTGCATTTTAAAATTGTATTTAATATGTACAGATAGGCACATTCTGACACCCTAATTGTCACTTGTTACTACTAACCTTTGTAGCGTCCTCTTGAAATCAAAGAGATTTCATGGTAGCACTTTTTATAGTGAGTGCCTGCCAGGGAATTTACTACAGAGACTGTAGTAGAATTAAATGTCAAACAATTCTGTGTTCTTTTACAACAGGATGAGTTTAAAACATATTTGACTCTATTTTAGCTTACATTATTTTTGTTAGTTTGTATTTATGTTTTAGCTGGAAACTCTGGAACTTTTTTGGAAAGTATCAACTATTTAAAAGCAAAATGTTTTCTTTAAACATAAGTGCCATTTACGTTAAGTAAGATTTGAATGAGAATAGAAAAGTACTAGACTGTTCTTTTGGCCTTCACCTGTGATTTGCAGAAATCTCAGGTGTTCATTTCAGCTGAATGTGATAAAGGGTGGAGATGTTCAAGGGGTACGTTTGTTAGGTGTCCTACAGAGAGAACAGCAGCAGCTCAGGTTTCACAATTTTTTATTTTGCATGTTCTGCTAAAGTCCTAGAGAGCTATACAGCTGATGTTCTTCAGCTGTGTGTCTGTTGTAGGCTGTGCTAAACTTTTTAATGGCTGTCAAGTCTTCACTCTATTGACTATGGCTTTGATCAGTTTGTTCACATGTAGATGTGAATCCCATTTGAAATACCTTTGATCTTAGTGATAAAATAAAGTACACATGGGAAATCTGTACCTTTAATGGAGAGTTCACAAAAGAGCAGGTGGGATACTCTGGGGTATTCTAAAGTGGTAGAGACTTGTGGTGGACAGTGTATTCAGACCCAATTTACTGTAATGGGAATGTGAAAATCTGGGACAGAATTCAGGATTCACTTTTTTTTTTCCTAATCAGTTTTTGAAAACTGCTTGGATGTTTTGTAATACTGATTTTTGTTGTGATTTTTCTTTTCTGATTGAATATTGTGAAGTTAAGGTGCTTTTTTTTTTTGGTGATTGTGTTTAAGGTGGATGATGCTATCAAGCTGGCAGAGGCTCTTCTGTCTGACTTACCTGGTTTTCAGGCTTTTCATCGAAGTGCAGATTCTTTTCTGGAACAGTTAAAAGTATATGAACAAGAACAATTTGATGATTGGTCTAGGAACATCCAGTCAGAATTATCAAATCCCAAGTCAGGACTTTGGTAAATACATTCTTGTTTAAATGATTTTAATCTTGAAATATATAGCATGGTGTAATTCAATAGAACTCGACAATGGAAACTAAAAAGTAATTACAAAATTGATGAACAAAATGGAAGAATTAATTATCATTTCATCATCCTGCCAGGCTTGGTTGGTGAGGTGAAGTAAAACAGACAGTAGTAACAAGTCATCTTGAAGTTCCTATTAATACCTGGAATAAAAGCCGTGTTTGGTTTGCTTGTTATTACTGCTTGTTGTCTGTTGTGATCCATATAATCTAGAAACTGAGGAGATCTGCAGTATAAGCTGTGATACAGAGATGACAGAGTAATAAATGAATTGTTACTCACAAGAAATTCCGTAGTCTAAATAGAGCAGATGAAAGAAGGGTAAAAAAATCAGTTTAACCTTCATGAACTGTGTTCCCTAAAGTAATGAAATTACTTTATGGGATAGTAAAATGTATCTTAAATTATTTTTTTTTAACTTTCTTGGCCACACAGTATCTGTCTGCATCTCTAGAGTGTTGCAAACCTTCTTTGAAACAAGTGTCTGCAGTTTCAGAGGATACTTGTGTGTAAACTTTTGTTTTATGGAAAACACTCGAATATAATAAATAGTCAGGTTCAGCACTCCAGTACTCAGTAAGGTAGCTCACTGCCAAGGGGTATGCAGTGGATATGGGAACTAGAAAAAAGTGAGAAAAGCAGTGAAAAAAATTAGTAAAGTTGAAATTTTTTAGTGAAGGAAGCCTAGAAGGCTGGTGGTAGAAGTATTGCTATAGTAGGAAAGAAAAAAAAAAAGAGTAGAATCTAAAGATAGGCTGATATATTAGCTTCTGACCATGTATACCAAAACGTTCCACTGATTATTGCCTCAGAAAATTTCTTCCCCTTAGCAGTGTTGAAGGCTTGAGAGAGTATGATGGATCCAGTGTATTTGAGAAATATTGTGTACTTGTGAGTTACATATTAACTATTGTAGCAAGTCAGAAAAACTTCTGGAGGAAAACCAGTGTGCATTGTTCATCTTGTCTTTGGCTTTGAATTAAGAGAAAGGTTACTGATATAATTTCTGAGTGAATTAAAATGTTAATAAACATAGAAAAACATAAGACCGAGCTTTTTAGAATTGTCTGTTTTTGTAAAAGTGCACCAAAGAAAGGACTGATATCACATCATATTCATTAACATGTTTAATTTTATTTTGGTTTAGCATCCAAGCTAATAGTCCTGTAATGGAGTTGGATCACAGTTCTGGAACATTAAACATACTTTATTCAGATCGCTTGGTGACTCTGCTAAGAGAAGTACGTCAGCTGTCTGCACTCGGTTTTAGTATACCAGCTAAAATACAACATGCTGCAACCACTGCACAAAAGTTCTGTAAGCAGGCGGTCATCCTCAAACAGGTAAAGATTAAATGCCATAATAACTTCCTGTTCTGACTTCCCAGCTTTAGTAGTAGAGTTTTTCTAGACTAGTATCTTTTCTGACTGTGGTTAATCTTTTTACCGTGCTTGTCTACAAGACAGTGACTTGTTTCTTGAACCCCATAAGAGAAAAAAAGAATAAATGCTTTACAGTTTTGGAACACAGCTTCTTTCAAAACCAAACGAGTTATGGTATTAAAGCCATCTGCAGTTACTTTATAAATATACAAATGTAGACAAATCATAAATCATCTCCTGGTTTCAGTATCAGTTCTGATTATTGCAGGGAAACATCATAAAACATACCAGTTTGTCCTCACCATTGCTAGTTTTCAACTGGAAACATATTAATAAGTATTTTAATGGAAATGTGTGGTTTTTGAGGGGAGTTATTTTTTGATTGCACTCAGTGCTACATAAGCTTATCATGCTTATATTTCAGTTTAAAGAACATCTCAAGTTTTCTTCTGTCACTGTATGATGCAAGAATAAATATGTATATATTGGTAAAAATTCTAATGTAGATACACCATCTCAATTCTGGTGCATATAAGGTGTTAGTGGTATCTGAGATACCTGCACAGCTAAGGCAGAGATGGCACAGCGCCTACAAGTTGCCCATGGATCTGGATCATTAACAGGCACCCAAGTGGAAACCTTAGTCATCTCAAAGGACATTAGATGTCTGTGTGTAGAGAACTAAACTGAGTTGTAGTGTACCTTTCTTACTCCAGTTGCCAGTCTGGAAGTAAATAGATGGCTTTTAGGTCTCGTGTCATATCCTGGCGAATTCCATGGATACTTGAAGGCCTTTCAAACGGCACTAGATGCCCACATTTGCATAAAATAGTGGAACTGTTCAGACTGAATATCAGACTGAACCTACTTCACTTGAAGTGATGTACAGTCACGTCAGGTGCATAACTAACAGTCTTTTTTGGTATTAGAATTCATCACTAGAAGGCAGGATCAGAAGACGTTAGCATCGCATATGCACTTTATTTTTGTAAACTAGTATAGTTAATTGTCATTTGTTAATGATACTGATCAGACAAGCATTTCAGAAATATCCTGCATTACATTTATGGGCATATAAGTGTTTTTATCAGTTCTTGTAAATTTAATCTCTCCATTTTTGCAGGTGGCTCATTTTTATAATTCTATTGATCAACAAATGATTGCAAGTCAGAAACCAATGATGTTACAATCTGCACTAGCATTTGAACAGATAATTAAGGTGAAAGAATTCCATTCTCTCTTTTTCATTTCAGTGATAACTGCACATTGTCTGTTTTCTGTGTTTATTGCTGGACTTTTTACCTGCAGCCTTCTCATACAAGAGACACCATCATGTGGTTTGTTACAGTGTGAGGTGTTCAGACATAATAAAGTTGCTCTGAGAAGAGGGTGGGGATATTTGTAACTGCTAGGAATTTCATTGTACTTAAGTTTTAGATTCTTTTAAGGAATTTGGAAGAATGTTTTTCATTTTTCTGCTTTGAAGGGACAATATGAACTTAAAAGTTACAGTGCAGTCTGCAGTTTTTTAACGCTGTATCTCTATGCCTGGAGACACTTGTTTCATGAATTTCAGTTTACTAGTTTTAATTAGTTTGAAGCACTCCACCTTGTTCCAACACTCCTACAATGGAGAATCATAGCATGCCCATAAACTCTGCATTGGGTAAGGGAGTAATGCCTCTGGATCGAGCGTTACAGAAACGATTAGGAACTTGCTCCTGCGAACTTTTGCAAGACCGAGTGCAAGAGTGTAAGAGTGGGGTGCAAGTAGAAGGGATATTTGGGGTAGGAGTATTTGGGGTTCATGAAAAATGGTGGAGAGTCTAGACCAAACTATAGGTTCAAAAGTGTCCTGTAAAAAGTTCCCAAACTCTCTCTTAATTTTCCTTGCACTGAGTGCAGATTGTGCCACAGAATCCTTTAGCGTGCAACAGACCCTAGGACAATGGTGGTGCAGAAGTGTTCAAAGCTACAACATATTCTCATATTTAACATGATTTCTGTTCTACATCTTTTAGGAATGGGTTCAGCTATGGAACTTCAGATGCTTTTGTCTTCTGCTTTTCTACTGTAAACTTAGAACAATCTGTAAAACCCCAGCATCTTGATTAAAGTCTCAGAGAAATGGAACTTGTCAAAACTGCTTATGAATCAGTGAAATTTTACAGTGTAATTAAAAAAAAAAAAGATAAACAGGTGCAGCTGGATAGCTATTATCAGTGTCACATTTTGATTTTTGGTCTGTGCAGAACAAAGAGAAATGGAGGAATTTAAGGTGTCACCTCAGCTTAGGATGTCAGTTTATGTGTATGGTGCAGGGGTCTCAACATTAGTGAATTTATTTCAAACTCTCTTAAGAGTCTGGCATTAATCCTTTCCCATTGTGTTGATGGAGCTATAATGCTACACCCATGTGGCTGTGATTTGTCTCTAGTGCAGTAGTTAAAGCTTCTCTGTTTTTTACTTGGAATGAAACCATCATTCTTATATTATCATGTCCTGCGTGCTAGCTGGTAGATATATCTGCCATTAAATCACACAAAGTTTGTATGTTTTTCAAGCATTCAAAATCTAGTCCTGGAGGAAAAGCTCAAATAACATGGGACAATCCTAGAGAATTGGAAGCTTATATACAAAAACTCCAAGCTGCTGCTGAACGGCTTTCCACTGAAAACAGGAAACTAAGAAAGTGGCATACAAACTTCACTGAAAAGGTATATTTTCCAGGTGAAATTGAAATCTCATCTCTTACAGCTTATTTAACGCTTTCTTTCATTTACATGGTGATGAAAATGTTTATTATCCTTTAAAATTCTTTTAACAGGTTATATCGCTCATGAATATTGACTTACTCCGGCAGCAGCAGCGTTGGAAGGATGGACTCCAGGAGCTCAGAACTGGTTTTGCCAGCCTCGAGTCACAGGCAGGGTGTCATTGTCATATTGCAAACTGTGAACATTAAACTTTTCAACAGTAATCAAGATTTAGGACTCAAACAGAGATGCTTGAATGAATTTTGATTAAGGAGTTACTAGCTAGCTCAGGAAAACTGGCTGTGTACTAGTTGATGCCAGATGTGAGGTAAAATCTTGTATGAGGAGGATGAGTATACGAGGATAATCTGGTTAGTGTCATAGCAGTAACAGAAGAAAAAACCCACTGGGTCAGATAACAGGGGTTAGATGAAGAAGTGGAAGAACCTTAGGTCCTGTAGATCAGTTGTGTCTGAGCCATTAATGCAAGGTAAATAAAGAAATTGGTACAGGTATAAGTGATCCCAAGGCAGAATAGAACAAATGTATAAAGTTTAGAATTAAAATGCAGTTTTGCCTGAAATAATGAAAAAGCCACATTTTTATTTGTTCACTTATCAATCGTCAACTTCTAGAATAGTATCATAGATCCATTTAGATTGGAAAAGACTCTAAAGATCATTGAGCAAAAAGGATTACGATTTTGATTTGAGTATCATCTTGGCAAAGTCACTAGATGATATTACTATTACCTGAGTTGTTCTGAGGTGTCATTCAAGTCAGTTTAATTTTTCTTACAGCCTTCAGCAATAACAGGGCTATATTCTTGGATGAATGTGGTCTTCTTAGTCATTATAATGCCAATCCAGATGATTTTTTCTGCTATCTACCAGTCAAATAAATGCAGTATTTTTACTGTATTTTTCTAATAATTTTTCCATCTTCTCAAGATAATATGAATAATTAATATTATGTTTCATCTTTTATGCCATAACTTCTTTTGAAATTTAGTTTGCATATTTTTATCTCAGTATATTTTGTGAAAATGAATAGTTTATATTTGCTTTAAGATCTGTTTGAAAATTGTTTTGGAATTATAGAATATTTTATGTGGAAAATTAACTAAACTGTATTCAGTCATTTCTTTTTTTATCCTTGACTAGGAGTGATAAAACTTAGCCAAGTGTATCCTGTTTTCACTATCCATAGTACAAGGTGGTATAGACTTACTGCTGTTGTCATCAAGATTTTACTTATTTTTTAAAAAAAGCTATTTATAATTGCCTAAGGCTTAATTGAGACAATTTCAGATTTCCTTAATCTCAGGAATCTTTCTGTTGGAAGAGTTCCTCTGGGCAGCCTTGAATTGTTGGGCAGACCTCAACCGTGAAGCTTTCTGCAGCAGCCTTGGACTGCCTCCAAGGCCCTGGCTAAAAATCTCTCTCCAGTTTATTGAGAACCTGTTAATCTGGAAGAAGTTTTAAGTTTATTTTGTAACTAGTGTTGGCCTTCTAAAAATACCTGGATGGCTTTCAAATGATCATTTACAGATTTGATATGATACAGCTTCACACCATTCTTACAGTACGATGAGCAGATTCCAATGAAAATCTGAATTCTTTTAGATAAAATCTTTTATCTACTTAGTAGTTTATTTGATATGAGGAAAAATCTGTGAATTTTCTGAAGTACTACTTAAAAGATAGCTTACGTGCAGTAAGAAGATGAAAGGTGTGATGCAGATTTAGATCTCTCATTCAGCCAGCTCTGTATCTTCTAGCAGTCCTGTGCATTTTAGAGTAACCTTGAAGAGCGTGATAGTAAACCAAAGGTCACTGAACCTCAGTGAGGTGGTTATCACAGAATCAGGGAGTGACTAGGTTGGAAAAGACCTTTAAGATCTTCAAGTCCAACTGTATGTTATGCTTGAGTTGGAAGGAGCCCACAAGGATCGCTGTGTGCAACTCCCTGCTCCTTGCATGGCTATTTGAAACTAAACCCTATGACTGAGAGCACAGTCGAGGTGCTCATTGAACTCTGAAAGGCTTGGTGCCATGACCACTTCCATGTGATGTGTCTCTTGAGTTTTTCTAAGATCCCAGGCTTCAGGCACTGGACTGTGTTTGGTTTCAGCTTATAGTTAATGGTTTGAGGACTAAAATAAATAAATAAAAGTAACATTGTTAATTTTTAGGGTTTCAAATCACGTGATATGAAAGCTTGGAGACAGCACTGGAATCATCAACTTTACAAAGCCCTGGAGCATCAGTATCAAATGGGCTTAGAAGCACTCAATGAGAACTTACCAGAAATAAATCTTGATCTAACATTCAAGTAAGATACTTTATTTTTCTTATTCAGAAAGTATTCTTGCTCAGATAACATTAAAGTATTAGTTTCTGTATTTTAGGCAAGGCTGGTTGCAATTCAGACCTCCTTTTGAAGAAGTACGTGCTCGATATTATAGAGAAATGAAGAGATTCATCTCCATTCCAAATCAGTTCAGGGGAGTGAGTGAAGCAGAAGAAGAGTCTATATTCACTGTTATGACCGAAAGGAATGCAAATGGATTTCTGACTGCTTTCAGTAAAGCAGAGGATTTGTTCAGCAGGCTGACAGACGTTTCCAGTCAATTCAAGGTATTTTCAATATTTGACTGACACTTTTTTTCTTTTTTTTTAAAGATTTGTATCATTTAAAGCTTCAGACATTCTAGAAGTAACTGTGCAGATACATTTATGCATTATTGTTCTTTTCTGCAAGGCATAGAAGTGAAAGCTTAGTAACTCCATCCGTGTTAAGCCAACCACCTAAGCACATGCCTAGCTTCAAGCATACATACAGTTCCTATTGAAACCTCAGTATTACAGATCTCTTTTTACTCTTGTTCAAAATCCATTTTGATTAAATGTGTGAATGTGTCAAACCATTTTATACCTCCTGATTTTTGCACTAGAAGAATCTGTAGGTAATTGAAGTAGCATAAAGGTTAAAGACCATGTAGCTTGAAAACGTTCTTAAGGTATTTTAATATTATTGAAAAACTGAGTTTTTTAGTCTGGAAAATATTTCTCTTCCATGAAATTGAAAATAATGTTGAGAAGGAATGGATTGTTATTGGTCAAGTAGATATGGAAACTCTGGTGAAGACACATCTTTCTAGCAAACAGGACTGGGAAAAAAACTTCAAAGCATTGAAAGTGAGAGGAAAAGAAGCAGAACGCCTTCCAAGGTATAGTGTAACTATTTTGTTTGAATAATGTAGTCTATCTCATACTTTAAAGGTAACAGTAAAACAGAAACACTCTTTTTATGTGGAGATACAGATTTTCAGTTGTTTTTAAAGTAATGATTTGCTCTTAAAATTTTTAGATTTTTGTTTTTCAGTTTCATTTTTAGACATTCCTCTTCTTTTGGTATGATGGGAAAGCCCCTCAAAATTCAGGGCTGATTCTGAAACACTACATAACATAGTGATATTTTCAAAAAATCTTAGGTAAAAGTTCTATACATGTGGAGTATATGTGGCAGTTAGGAACACACTTAGTAAATGTTTATACATGAAATAATTCCTGTATTTAAAGACTTGATTGCCTCTTACAGTTCAGGTTATGCTACTGTAGGCTTTTATTCTTACATATATTTGCATGAAATTTAGTGTATTGCATGGCTAGAGTTCTTGAATGAAACTGGTGGGAATCATGTTCAGACTAAGGAGAAAATGGTGACATTTCATGTAGGAGAATGCACTGGTAGGAGTTGTTAGCTGAGTAATAAAGATTTTTATGACTTCAAGGACAGACTGGGATGAATAGGAGAGAAATTTGCTGATGTGCCTTAGAACTAGAAACCGAGTGTGGCTTGAAACTGCCATGAGTTGAAAATTGGTGTTGCAGGAGGATACTCAGGAAGGTATCAAATAGGGTAGACCTTTTACTTAGTGTTCTTTTAAGTGTTCTTATTCTACTTATAGTCACTGTGAGATATTAGATATGGGACCTGGAAATGACTCTCAGTGGCATTCCTTATGTTCTTTTTATGCACCATTGAAGCCTGGGTTAGTAAATTCTCATGAAAGACTGTACAAATAGTTAAAATATTTTTCTTTTTGAGTATAGAAATAGCCCTTTTGAATGTAGTAACCTTAGTTATGTAAAATCAAGAAATTTTCTAACTACTTGGAGGAGCAGAGCGTTAGACATTAGTCCCCTTAAAACTCCATATATGTAAGTATAAATAAATAAATATGCAGAGTGCTTATAAATATTTCAGTGCTAAGAGCCCAGTAAGCTATAACTCTTATTTGTAGCATTATGAGGGAAATTTTTTTTTACCAGGCTACAAGCTCAGGGTAAACTATAGATAAACATGGGTTATAGAGATATTGACATGTAAGTTTACTACTGAAAATTTGCTATTTTTTTTCTCTTTTGTCTTGAAGCACCATCAGGATAGATTGTTTAACTGTTAATTGCAACCCTGTGAAAACTGTAATTGATGATTTCATCCAGAAGTTGTATGATGTTCTTGTTACCTCTTTGAGAAAATCTATCCAAGGTAAATAGCTTCAATGAATAGCTTTTTGCTTTGTTTCTGTTGTACTTGTGGACATTTGTGTTACTGTAAATACTGTTTTTAAAAAATATTTTACTCTCAGGCACAGTGATCTGTAGATATTGCAGTGCAAAAAAAAGTAATTGGTTGCTAATTTTTCACTACAGGCCTAACCTAAGACCCGTGGATGTCCATGTGCCTCTTTCCCATTCATTTATTTTGACCACATCTGTTCCAGCTGTGAAAGAATACGTATAAACATTAGTTTTTGCTTTTTTCTCATCTCAGGGAGGAAAACTTATTTGATGCTTGAGAGAGAAAAATTTCTTAGGCATTTGAGGGTAATTGAAGGATGCATCATGAAATCAGATTAAAAGGCATTATTAGATTTTTCTTTCACAAATTGAAATACTTTGTCAAGAATCTGAAATAATCTAGACTCATTCTGTAGAATTATTTGTCTCTTAAATTGTCAAAAAACAAACTGTTAAAGAATGCAAAATATTTCTCTATTTCCCTACATCTGGTACAGGTAGACAAAAGGGAATGAAGTATAGATGATGAGAAATACCAGTAGTTTGTGCTTTAAATGTAACAGTCAGCATAGGAAACACATAGAAGAAACAGGGGTTGTGCAGTAAGTGAATTAACTCCATAGCCTGAAAGATGGTTTTTTGGAATATGTTTTATGCCCTGGAATTGTACAGCTCCTTTCTGAGTATCAAAATGATCTCACTTGATAGGAAAAAATAAGAATTATAGCTTAATCAGACTTTTTTTTTTCATTAATGTTTTCAATATTTAAAGCCAGGTGGCTTTAATTAGTTTCCTTAAAAAAAAAGAACCCACTCCCCCCACCCCCAAAAAAAATCCCCACAACCAAAACCATACCCACCACCCACAGAAGGAATTTTAACATCTCTTTTTCTCCATATACCCAAAAAAGACCTATGGAGACTTTGAAAGTGTGTAAATAAATGTTTTATGTATTTATGTTAATTCTCAGGAGGTACTTTAATTCTGCTGGTCTAAGCCATACATTGAAAAAGCGTGAACACTAATGCACAGTTTTTGTTGAAGCAGCGTATAAGGTTGAGGTCTGCGATTTTTATAGGCAAATACTTTGTGTACAGTATCATATCTTATGATGATGTTTTATCACAATTACATTTGTCTGATTTGGATATTTATTACTACAAATATTTTCGTCACAATGTCTTTGTTTTCTACCTTTATATAGCTCACCTGTGTGATGTTTCTTCATTTCTCAATGATGCCATGGAAACTTTGGTGATTAGGCCCCAGACTGTAGAGGAAATAGCAGAAGACAATTTAAAATATTTAAACCTACGTGAACAAAAAGAAGGGGTAAGATACTATTTTATCATATCCAGAACAGCAGTTATCAAAAATGTAATTGGTTTCTAAATATGGAAACTTCATTGTAACATAACTGGTTTAGAACATGTAGTGGCCATGTCGGCTCAGGGCACTGGTCCAGGTAGCACAATATTTTGTCTCCCACAGTAGAATAAAGTGCTTGCCCAGAGGAATATTTAAAATCCGGGTAGCTCATTTGATGCTTTCCCACACTTCTAGCCTCCAACCAGAACCTTTTTGAATTTTTATGGTTCCTGAGCACATAGTAACACTCAGTGTATTTCTCTGCCACAACCTTACCTCTTGAAAGGACATACACCTTTGACATCCCAAATGTCCACTGGTAAAGTGTAGCTCAGTTACCCATTATGTGAGGGACACCACCTTTTATTTTTTTTTCTTCACCTGCCATCTGTTAGCTTCATACCAATCAAGTTGTACATTGGAAGAGATACGGACCAGTCAGTCACTATTCATCCTTTTCATGACACACCATTTTATTGTTCTTTGTTGTATCCCATATCAGCCATTGCTTTTCTAGATTGAAGAGTTCTCTTATACAGAAGCCTTCTTAAAACTTTAGTCCTTTTGCAATAATCTTTTTCTGTGGGGCCAACAGAAAAATAGCACACAGAGAATTTTGTAGAGTTTTTAAGATGTGAGCAAACCATGGACTTATATAATGAAATAATATTTTCTTTTGTATTCTCTCTTTGATCCTTGTGACTCCCAACATTTGATTTACTTTCTGCTGCTGAGATTAAGCTGTCATTTTTGTAAAACTGGCTGTCGTAACCCCAAGATGTCAATCCTGAACTGCAGTTGTTAGCTCAGAACTCAACTTGTGCATGTGAAATTAATTTTTTCCACATTTATGTAATTTCATCATTATCTACTTAAATTTTGTTTGTCACTAGTATTGTCAGTCATTCTTCTATTGTTCCCTTTATCAGGTGAAAAAAATTGTGCTCTTTTATATGAATATCATTTCTTTATTTGAAGCATCTCTATTCCTGCTTTTTGCTATTCTGTATTGGTGTGGGTTAACCCTTGGGGGTAGCTAAGCTAAGCACCACACAGCTGCTTGCTCACCTCTTCACTCAAAGCAATAGTCTCCCCCACCCCCAAAGGGACAGGAGAAAAGCAAAGTAAGAGTAGGAATGAGAAACTTCATGGATTGAAATCAAAGCAGTTCAATTATTGGATGAAAAATGAAAGAGAGAAAAGAAAGGGCACTGCTCAGTGATAGGTGAAACATTATTATGTTGTTGATTTCATCACATATGTACGACAGAGTACCATATGAGCTGCTATGAATGAAATGAACTCCTTCCCAGCCAGACCCATCACACATATATACACATTTTCTGAAACTTATTGCTATGCTGCTGTTCTTGAATGTAATTGAGTGGATCCCAAGAGGCATTTGCCTGTTTCATTGCAGACATTCACTTCTGTATATCTTATGTCAGGATCATGATTTAGAATTTCTCTAAATAGCACAGATACTATTTTTCCAGTGTCTTAATGCTAGTCTATAAACAGTATTATAAAAGCAGCTGTATATAAGCATATAATCCATACATCCACTGCTCATAATTATTTTGTATTTGCTTATAGTTTGGATAAATGGCATTTGCTGAATTTTTGCATACACACATATTTTTAATCTGTTTGAATTTAGATTTTTCTCCTGTTTCAAGAGGCTGAAGATAAAAACAAACTTCTGCGAACTGTGTCTGGTGCAGGTTTAGATACTATCAGTAACCTGAGAGCCACATGGGATAAATTTGAATTAATGATGGAAAGCCACCAGCTTATGATTACAGAACAGGTAAGAATGGATAATTAATATTTTTCCTGAAAATGAAATAAATTCGAATAAGTCTGGAGAAATATTTGTTAGTTAGATTTAATTCCCAAATCTTCTCAGTTCAGTGTTAACACCGCTGAGTTGAAGAAGAGCCTCTAAAGGAAGAATACTTAAACTGTTTAAACAATAACTAGGTGAATCTTCTGTAGAACTGACTGATGCTGAAATGAATGTCACATTGTTGTACTTCTCTCTCAAATGAAGATGTTGACAGAGATGGCTTAATGAATGCAGTAGTTAGCTGAAGAAAACAAGTTAACAGTTATCATAGTTTTAGTACTGATGCTTGTTATTTTCTTTTTGCACAATTTTGCTAAACTGTGCTCAGTCCTGTAATTCCAGTCCATAGACAAACTCCTGAACTCATTTGAAGTTCTACTGAAGATACTAGTAGACCATACTGTAAGATGCAGGCTAAATAGGTAGCATAGGCTGAATAAATGGGTTTCAGATACTAGTGCAAGACCAAATAAATAGTGGCAACAAACCAAACCAAACAGAAGAATGAAAATGGGTATTGTACAGTTGAAGAGGGGGATTTTGAGCAAGTTGTAGTTACTGATCTTTTATCAAGTTTTGAAGTTGATACTTTGGTTTTCATGATAGTTGTAGTTACAAACCATTGAAGGAATTTCATTTTAACTCTTCCTTTACAGATTGAAGTGATGAAAGGAAATGTGATTTCACACATTAATGTGTATCTTCAAGATCTGGAAAAGTTCAAAGCTCGTTGGGATCAGCTAAAGCCAAGTGATGATGTCATTGAAACAGGTGGTCAGGATGTGCTTGAGAAAAGTGCTCAGATCATAAAGGAAAAAAAAATAGAATTTGATGAACTTGAAACTGTGAAAGAAAAGCTCATGTATGTATGTTTATTTCCTTGTATACTTGATTCATTAATATATGGATTTTTTTGCAGCAATATGTTAACTAGCATTTACTACAACAGTTAACATACGGAATTATTTTTTGTTTACATATATTTTATAGTTTTTTTCCAGGGCCCTTTCTGTTGATTTCATGTAACAGGAATTCCTCAAGCTGAGTTTTTTCTACACTTTCCTTGAATTAAAAGTTCACAAAGTCTCTTGGGCTTTCGCATAAGGGAGTCTGTACACTAAAGACTTGATTCTGACTTCTGAAAGTCTCACTCAGGTTTGGGATATTGGTCTGAGAGGAAGGAGTTATTACTTCAATCCTCTTGTAACTTAAGTGGGCAAGAGCTCGTGTCTCCCATTTCGTGAGTGTCCTATCTGATAGACTGTTGTGCAAGAGGAAGGAATTTATGCTCCATTTGCCTAGTTTCAGTAAGCTCATTATTGCAGATCTTGGGTGGGCAAGGTTTTATATTTAGATCCTTAACTTGGAACTTAAATGTGAGAGTAAATAAAATATGTGTATTCTTTCTACCTAACTGGAAGAAACAATGGATTAAAAATTCTTTTCTTTCAAGTTTTGTTTTTTTGGACACAAAGT
Source organism: Laterallus jamaicensis coturniculus (assembly GCA_022605575.1). NCBI lineage: Eukaryota > Metazoa > Chordata > Aves > Gruiformes > Rallidae > Laterallus > Laterallus jamaicensis. Next base: position 691,216 of record JAKCOX010000139.1, read on the forward strand.
CGTAAATGAGAAAGAAATGAAAGTTTATGCAAAATAATTTTGAGTATGGGAGAAGATCACTGCGTAGGAGAGTTATCCTTCATATTCCATTATTACTTCTATTCAACAAGGAGGCTAAAAGGAAATTGCAGTTGGCAACAATGTTCTTCAATGAAGCCTGTGGCTTTTCTTAAAAGAGTATAATTAGTTCCATATGATACCATCTGTTAAACCATAAATGTACAATGGAATAATCTCATGCATAATACAGTGAACTTTTTATTTAGTGAAGAATGCCGTCATTTTAAATTGGAAGAACCTGACTTCTCATTGTCAGAAGTTATATGTCAAGATATTAAGAGTTGTGCAGAAGTTTGGGCATTGTATGAAGAGTTTTATCAAGGTTTTCAGGAAAAAGCCAAAGAAGACTGGATTACTTTTAGGTATGATTTTGTTACTTTATTTTTCATGGACATTTATGTGTGATTGTAGTACTGTGTTGTTATGACCTTATTATATTTTTATGCAGGAGTAAAACTTATTTATTTGAAGAATTTTTGTTTAACTGGCATGACAAAATGAGGAAGATGGAAGAGCATACTGTAATGACAGTAAAGTTGCAAAAAGAAGTGGACAAATACAAAGTAAGTTGCTAATCACAAAAAAGGATATAAAGCAAAAAATGTTTTGGTATTATTGGGTGACATACTTCATTTTGTAACTCATTGTTTAGTTCTTATAATAAATCAGATATAATTAAACAAAATATCTTCTGATACTGCTTTGAACATTTCACTAACTTTTGAGGATGTTTTAGTTCCTTACACTAAACAGAAGGGTCATTACAGTTTACATAGACACATGTTTAGCAATGCGTTTTCCTCAGCCTTATGCTCCTAAACATTAACTCCAGGAACTTGAAAAAACCCGAAAAAGTACTTCAGTTTAAGAATATATGTTTTTGTTTTGTTTGAATAGTGTGTCACTGTGATCAAATAGATACAATTTTCATGAAGACTAAATGGATTTACGTATTCATTTTTCCTATAGGTGATACTTCCACTCCTAAAATATGTAAGAGGAGAACATCTTTCTGCAGACCACTGGCTGGATCTCTTTCGTCTGCTGGGACTCCCCAGAGGCACTACACTTGAGGGTTTGTTATTTGGAGATCTGCTAAAAGTGACAGATGCCATTATAGAAAAAGCAACAGAACTTAAGGTACGGATAATTTCAAATAAAGGTATGACATTTTATTTAATGGTTTAGTTTACATAGTATATCTCGTTCTGTATGCTTATTTATATCACTATAGAAATTCAATTTTTAACATTTTTGAATGGAAAGGCTATGGCAAGCACTACAGTTTCAAATTAAATCTATTTGTGCTTTTAAATAGGATTTGAATTGTCGGGCCCAAGGTGAAGTCACAATCAGAGAAGCATTACGTGAACTTGAACTCTGGGGAGTTGGAGCTGTCTTTACATTAACAGATTATGAAGATAGCCAAGGCAAGACTATCAGGCTGATTAAAGATTGGAAAGACATAGTCAACCAAGTTGGAGATCATCGTTGCCTTCTACAGTCACTCAAAGACTCTCCATATTACAAAGGTTTTGAAGATAAAGTGTCCATCTGGGAAAAAAAGCTGGCAGAGTTGGATGAGTATCTGCAGAACTTAAACCAAATTCAAAGGAAATGGGTCTATTTGGAACCAATATTTGGCCGTGGAGCTCTGCCCAAAGAGCAGGCTCGTTTTAACAGAGTTGATGAAGACTTTAGGTTAGTGTTTGGAGTGTGAATAATTTTTCGTAGTATCTTTGATATTTGTAGACCAGAACATTCCTTCTGGTGAAAATATATGAAACAGTTAGAATATGTATGGAGATAAAGGTCAGCAAGAGGAATTCAGCGGATATAGATGTGTGGCAGGGACATAGATCTGACTAAAGGTAGTAATGTAAATTTCATTTAATTGGGTACATATGAAGAAAATAATCACACGAAATGTCAGAGATCACAAGGCAGGAAAACACAAGATCAATCTTGTTAATCGAAACTCGTTTTTTCAAGAATCATTTCTTGTAGAAGACAAGCACTTTGTTCACTATGAAAGTATACAGATGGACTTTTGAGAGAAACAGATGGTTTATTTGTTCCAAACAAGTCAAGGAGATAAAAAGGAAAGAGATTTTAGAAATGTAGAAAGATTATGTACCATTATCTGTCTTGTTTTGAGTTTAAATGACTTCTTGGAATAAAGTCGAGTTTAATTTTCTTGGTCTTGAGTACAGAAATTTTAGCAAGAGACAGTTGTTATTAAATTTAATTGGTGAAACATTGATGTAAATTCTGAAATGTTTCATCATTAATACTGAAAACTGAAAGTTACATATCAGGTATTTATAAGACTTAGGTGTGCTTTAATTTTTATTTACATAACTACTTGTATGTCATACTCAGATTTAAATTGTAATTGTAATTTCTTTTTAATGAATTACTGCATTTTTTTCTGTCAAGATCTATTATGTCAGATATCAAGAGGGACAATAGGATAACGTCACTGAATGCCCGGACAGGAATGAGAAATACCTTAGTTACCATACTTGACCAGCTTCAGAGATGTCAGAGATCTTTGAATGAGTTTTTGGAGGTACAGCTCCCATTTATTTAGTTTTCTATAAAGAAAGCCAGTAAGTCTGAATTAAATCAGCAAAACTGATTTATTTTGTTTTTATATAGGAAAAGCGCTCAGCATTTCCAAGGTTCTATTTCATTGGAGATGATGACTTATTAGAAATTTTAGGGCAGTCCACGAATCCTCTAGTTATCCAGTCTCATCTTAAGAAACTTTTTGCTGGTAATGTATTAATCTTCATTTGCAAAATATATTTATGTATTTAGTAATAAGGTTCTTCAAAGTTAAATAATCTGTTGCAGGCTTTTTTCTTCTCTTTAGGCTACTAGACACTAAGGAATTAATGTTTGACTTGAACAATATATAACTTCATTGCCATTGTCTGATAAATAGGTATTAATAGTGTGAGCTTTGATGAAGAATTTAAATACATAGCTGCCATGAAGTCTGCCGAAGGAGAAATTGTTCCACTTAGAAATAAAGTTCTTCTGTCAAATGATGTGGAGGTAAGAGAATCACATTCAAGTATAGTTCAAGCATCTCTAAGAAATTATTTTGTGATTTTAACTTTATAGGGTTTTTTCATCTCTTTGTCAGGTATGGCTAAACAGTTTGGCTTTGGAGATGAAGGAGACCCTGAAGAAAATGTTAATTGATTGTGTTGATGCTGGAAAAAAATCGCAAGGTTCAATTGACCCATCGCTCTTTCCTTCTCAGGTAGTAGTTGATCCAGTGATACCACTGTGTAGTCTTAGATTTACCAGATAAGTTATTTGATAAATAAGAAGCATACATATGGATTTGGAAGAAAATAGCCTCAAACAAATCTGTTTCATTCATTTATAGTATAAAGCAATTCTTAAAAATATTATGTTCTTTTAATGCTTTTGTAAACGCTTGAAGTACTCAAGTATTTTATATAGTACCTGATCTAACATCAGGTTGAATTTTTAAAATTTTATCTTAGTTTATAGTGAATGTTACATGCAGGGCTGTTAAGACTTAGTAACATAAAAAAGCTCTTCTTGAATCTGATTAAAATATAGTTTCTAAGCTTAGCTGTGTGAGCAGAGTAAGGAACATGAAATGTGATTTTGACCAGTAGCAGAGCAAATTATACAGGTTGTGGTGGGACGGGACCTCTAAAGCTCATCTGGTCCAACTTCCCTGTTCATGCAGGGCCACCTATATTCGGTTTGCCCAGGACCATGTCCAGACAGCTCGTGAATGTCTCCAGAAGTGGAGGAGGCTCTACCACTTCCCTGGGCAACCTGTTCCAGGTCTTAGTCACTCTCACACTAAAAAGTGTTTCCTAATTGTCAGACAGAGCCTCCTGTGTTGCAGTTTGTGTCTTTTGCCTCTGGGCCTCGCACTGGGCACAAGTGAAAAGAGCTTGGCTCTGTCTTCATTGCACTGTTCCTTCAGGTATTTATAGAAATTGATAAAATCCCCATGAGCCTTCTCTTCCCCGGGATAAACAGTAACGCTTTCAGCCTTTCTTCGTAGGAGAGATGCTTCAGTTTCTTTGTAATCTGACAGTGCTCAGCGCCCATTGGCTCCTCTATTGCTTTGAGAAGGTTGTCATCCATGGACTGCAGGAAGTTTCTGGATTGCTTATGTCCTGCTGTGTTGTCCCTCCAGCAGGTGGTAGAAGTGCTCTATGAGGGTCTGTGAATATGAGGCTGCTCCTGTCTGTCTGTAGAGGGCCTTATCTACTGTTCTTTCTGGTACACCCAGTATAAAGTCACCTTGACCTGTCCACATTTTAATCCTAACATAAAAGCTTTTAGCTGGCTCCTTACCCATCTGCAGACAGAGCTCCATGCATTCCAGCTGCTTTCTTACATAAAGGGCAACTCTTCCTCCTCATTTTCCTATCCTTTCTAATGAACCGCATCCCTCCTTTGCAACACTCTACCACATCTCCATGATCCTCAAGATTATAACCCTGCAGCTGCATGCAGATCTCTAATTCATCATGTTTATTTCTCGTACCCCATGCATTAGTGTACAGACATTTTAAAGAGATGCCCCAGCATTTTGAGTTTCTGAAGAGAGTTTGGGGGATTTGTCTGTATTTGTGCCTTGTAGGCACCTACTGATACATAAGTGCTGGAGGTGACCCCACTTAAGCCCTGTTTTATTGATTTGTGTGATCCCTTCATGTTGCATCACCGAATGCTCTTTGCTCAGCAGTCCTGTCTGTCACTCCCTCACAGGACTGTTGGTTACTCTCTCTGCCCCCGGAATGTAGTTACCATTACAAATCTTCAGACTGGCATAAGTGCTGGAATATTTTTGTTACAGATCTTCCCAGTTGCCAGTTTGACTGAACCTTCATAGCTCAGACAGTAATTAGAACATAAGTGGAGTGTTAGAAACTGGAATGCAAAATGCCATATTAGCAGATCAGCGATGCATAAAGTCAGAGTTGCTCTTAAGCCTGTTAAATATCGGCTCAGCATGCCCACAGTATGGTAGTTTCCATCTGACATATCATTTAATGGGAAAAGATATTCACATATGTTGTAGAACAGCTAAGGGGCTTACAGTATTTGATTAAATTTTTGCTGAATTTTGTCAGGTTTTAAGATGGCTGTATTTGCTCTTAGAGCATAGCAAATGCATGGCTTTGTTTAAAAATGATACCGTAAAATATTTCAAATATCAGACATAAGACAAAATTATAAGTGAATTGAAAAACTTTCTTTCTTTATGTCTTCTGTATTTATAAAATGTAATTTGAACTTTCTCTTCCACAGATTCTTTCCTTGGCAGAACAAATTCAGTTCACTGAAGATGTTGAAAGTGCTATCAAAGACCATACTCTGCAGCAATTAGAATCAGAACTCATGGCTAAACTGGAACATTATACTAGCATCGATACTAGTATAGAAGACACTGGAAGTACAGGTATAAATATGATAATTAATGTGTAATTCTTTACAATGATTATGTAGTTGTATAGTATTTAACATTCTGTTTATCTAAACAGAACATTTTATATATCTGTTTCTGTTTGAGTTCGTGAAGTTGAGTTACTCGCCTGTTGTTGCCAAGATTAGTATATTTAATATTTTGGAGTGAACAAAGGATTTTTATTTAGATTTAAAATTATCTTGGAGCATTTATATATTTGCAAACATACTTATTTTTTAATAACTTTTTTGTACTTTTTTGGCTTATATATTTGCTGATAATTTGTCCTCAGCATTTTAGGTACATTATCCTATGCCAGTATATTCTGTGCAACTGTGTAGATAATTATTTTTATCTATTTTTGATGTATACATCTGCATCTGAACTAATAATTCTTGAGTACCTCTGTAGCAAAATCAATAAACTTGTTATTCTCAAGACATGATTGTTCTGACTCATATTGTCGAAACAGGTTAGAATAATTTTGTCTTTGAGTGCTTAATCTCTCTTGACCAGAACGGGAGCTTTGGATGTCTACCTCAGATGTAAAATTCTATAGTGTAGGTGGGGTGAGATGGCTCTTACCCTGAACATATAAAAAGATTCAATTTGACATGTAGTTAACAATCTTCCACCACATTTGTATAGTGGCTCACTGTATTAAATTCCAGTTTAAAAGTTATGAACTGTAAACATCTGATATATTAAGAATAGGATCCATGCCACCCACCTTCAGCAGTCTGTAAAGTGGTTCTTATCTAAGGTCCTTTCCTGGGGTCTTGCTGTAGCCATTAGAGAATTATCAGCAGTTACAGTACTGTTCCTTCCATCTACTGTGCAATTTACGTACAGTAGCTGTTGATTTTGGATAATAGGAGTGATCTCAAAGTGTTGCCTGATTATGCCCTCGTACTTTGGTTTTATTCCCATTGGGAAATGGTATAGGAGCACACCAATTGGATTTCTTTCAAATGAAATGAAATTAAACAGTATGTTCTCTGAGTACACTTAATGCACCCAAGCTGGTAATTCCACATCACCCTAATTAGAGTAAAATCTCCATAGTGGTATAGTATGGTTTTCAGATCCACAGCAGATCAATTAACAGATTGTGACACAGTAATTGCTGAGGCAGACATAGCTGTAAACCCTACTGGAATGCAATTTAAAAAAAATTTTATTTTTTTATTTATTTGCAGAATCAGGAATCCTTGAGCTTAAGCTTAAAGCTCTGATTCTTGATATCATTCATAACATCGATGTGGTGAAGCAGTTGAATCAAGCTCAGGTTCACAGTGTTGAAGACTGGGCTTGGAAAAAGCAGCTGAGATTTTATATGAAAGACCAAAAATGTTATGTGCAGATGGTAGATGCTGAACTCCAATATACTTACGAATATCAGGTGTGGTATTTTTAATTTTTACCTGGTGTCTTTTATATTTGTGTCAAATACTTTGTCATTTCACATATGGTGCTGGTTGCATCCTAATTGTTGCCATTTTCTTCAGCTTTGTTTGGTTCTTATCATGATGTTTCATGGAAAGTGCTAAAAGATAGGGGAATAGTTTTCATTCTTGATATTGATGGGGCAATTTTAAGTTGCGTTTGAACCTTTTTCTGTGTTCTAAAAATATTTCCAGAAAGCTTTGACATTTGATATATGATCAGGAAAACTTTGTAACTGTAAACAAATTCATATACTTAATGAGACAGTTGTGTTCTATTTTGAAATTAATGGCTTGTGGGTGAAATTACTTCATCAACAATTTATGTCTACCAATCAATATAATTTATTTTGTTTCTGCAGGGTAATTCCCCTAAGCTTGTTTATACACCTTTGACAGATAAGTGTTACCTGACTCTTACTCAGGCTATGAAGATGGGCCTTGGGGGAAATCCCTATGGTCCAGCTGGAACTGGAAAGACAGAATCAGTAAAAGCCTTGGGTGGACTTCTTGGAAGACAAGTATTAGTCTTTAATTGTGATGAGGTGAATATAGTTCTGTATCATTTATAAATGGATATTTATGCCCATACTGCATAAAGCAATATTATATTGTAGAAAAAATTTTTGATAATTTGTCAGTTTCCATTAGAAATTTGAGGATATTTCCAATGACATTTTTAATGGGTGTGTAGAAAGTCTCATTATTTCCCTGTTATTTGAATTTTGATAGTATTCTTTCTAATTTTAAGGGCATTGATGTGAAGTCGATGGGACGCATATTTGTGGGCTTAGTGAAGTGTGGTGCCTGGGGCTGTTTTGATGAATTTAATAGACTTGAGGAAGCTGTTTTGTCTGCAGTATCCATGCAGATTCAGACAATTCAACATGCACTGAAGATGCATAGTCCTGTATGTGAGATGCTTGGCAAAAAGGTACAGCAAAACTTACTTATTTTCTTCTTGTAACAATAGTCTACAAACAACTGGGTCAGACTTAAAAACTGTTTGCTGTAGCTAAGCATAGTCTAACAGGCATTTCTCAATATGGCTATACAGAATTAAAATGCACTTCTAATGATAGGTTGAAATGGATCATAATTCTGGAATTTTTATCACCCTGAATCCTGCTGGAAAAGGTTATGGGGGAAGACAAAAACTACCTGATAACCTCAAACAACTTTTCAGACCAGTTGCTATGACTCATCCAGACAATGAACTCATTGCAGAAGTGATTTTATATTCAGAAGGCTTTAAGGATGCCAAAATACTTGGTAGAAAATTAGTGGCTATTTTTAATCTAGCAAGGTAAGCTTTTCTTCCCTTTTCTTTTTTTTCCCTTAGTCGTATTACCTTTCTAATTCTCTTCCCTCTTTTTAAAAAATAAATTTTAGGGTTGATCTTTTGGGGTTATCTCACTGCTATCGTTGTTACTTCTCATGCCAAGGTATGACTGTAGTATGCATGTACTGTCTACATACGCTCTCTGTTAATTTACTGTAATATTTTATGACTTGGGTATTGCAGAAAGTATGTCTCAGAAACAAAGCCAGACATAAAACCACAGGTTTGGAGTCATCTAAAGTTTTACATTTGGTACTCATAAATCTGAATGGCATACCATGTGAATCTTTGTAGATACTAATTTAACTTATAAAAACATAGCAGTATATTGTGAGGTTCAGGTATGACTGGAATACAGTTATAATTTCAAAGTAGCAAAGTACTGCTCATTTTTATGCTCATTAAATGTGCATGTGAACTTACGAATATTGACAAGCATTGTGTTCAATTCAGAGTCTTGAAATTGTTGAAATGCAAGTGACTATCTGGTTATAAGTGTCCATACTAGAGAGAACAAAGTTTACAGCTTTTAGTTAATGCTGTTAGGGACAATATTTATTTGTATAGCTGATGTATTTATCATCAGCTGTTGAGTGTAGTCCTGAAAATTTCAGAGTGTCATTGCTTATGTTTTTGAAATTCATTTCAGATAGTACTAAAATGCTCACTGGTTTCTCTTTTGCCCAAAACCATATTAAGAGCAGATTCATTCACCAAACAAAGATTTTAGGTGCTGTCACCTATAACATTGCTGTTTTTAAATTTAGGGAGCTTCTGACGCCACAGCAACACTATGATTGGGGTTTACGAGCATTGAAGACTGTTTTGAGAGGCTGTGGCAGTCTTCTTCATCAGCTGAAGAAAAGTGAAGCCAAACAAGAAAGTAAGGTTAACCATGCCAAACGTTTGATTATTTAGGATATTTTACAGATACTATTCACTATTTCTTGTTCACTGAAGTTTGAGAAGCTGTGGCTTGGATCTGGTGGCAGTTTAAAAAATCAAAAAAATCTTGGAAAGCTCTTAATTCAGAGCTCACAAAAGACTTGTCATATTCTAGATTGAGTGTTTATATGATAAAAACATAGATTAGGACATTATTCTGGGATGATTTTGAGTGATTCTAAAAGACCTTTGTTTTCAGTGTTATCCGATGCTGTCAGTCATCAGACCATTTTGATTCTGTTTGAGGTTTGCTAAAAATGTAACATTGCATTAGATTCTGATTAGTAGAGAGAGACAAATATGAGCAGAGGTAGATACGATAGAAATGTATTGGACTAGACTAGGTTACTTTTTTTTTAAAAGAATTAAAATTCCTGTGTTTTAAATGTTGAATGAGTTGGAATTCAGACTGTGGGATGAATGAGCTTTTTGTACCTTCAGGACACAGCTACTGCTTCTTTTTTTTTTTTTAAACAGCACGTGTCTGAAAGTTTTGTGAACTAAGGCTGATTCTAAAAACTTGACAAATGCCCCGACAACTTTAAAAAAAATCTCGTTGACTTCTTCTAAAGAATTACTAGCAGTGTGTTTTAGGGCACATTCCTGTCACTGTTCCTTGCCATGACATTTTAGCTTTGTGTTTAGACATGTGAAAATGGCTGAAATCTGTTTGGTCCAATTTAAAATAGAGTTTTCAGTAGCCCTGCAAAAGGACTTTAGCTTATGATTTAAACCCAGACATTTTAATTTGGCTTTTTGTTGTTGTTTATTTGTTTGGTTGGTTTGTTTTAGTTTTTATCTCTTAGCTTGAGAAGCTTAAGATACTTCCAACAACTGTGGTTTCCTGTTTCTTTACGTGTGCTTATGTTGGCATGTCGGAATGTTAGTCATAAATGTTGCTTAATTAATGTTGCTTAAATGTTCATAAATGTTGCTTAAATTTTGTATTACTCCATTTAGGAAAGCAGTTCAACCTTTCTAAATCAGGTTCCTTCATGCCAGCATTTTTCCTCTTAACTGGTTATTGTGCTACTTAGAAAATCTGCCTGTAGAAGCGCTGGCATTTAAGATAATATTCAGGATGAAAAACCTTTAAAATTTTCTAAATTCTAGAAGGGTTTACTAATCCTTAACCTCTGGACTATTTGGGAAAAAGCTGCAGGATAAAAGGAAGATAGGGAATGGGCACTTTCTGTCACTTGTGTTGAATTTGGGCTATTGTGTATTCTGGTTTGGGGCAATCAGGCATTCAGAAGGAGGGCAGAAACACAGAGTGGTTTTCACCAGAGCTTCTTAGTCCTGCTTTCTGAAAATTTATGTGTTTTTCATGAGAAAGTAATTTGACTAAAAGTGTAAAAGCCAAGACATGAGAGCCCTGTGCTTTTCCCATCATGGCTCTCTTTTTTGTTTTACTGGCAGAGGAAAGATTTTTCGCGGCTGTTTTCATTCTGGTCCTAAACCACTTAGATTTCCATGGTACTTCAGATTGAAGAGGAGTTGTGAAGAGTGCTTACTTCTGGAATATTCATAGTTAATTAGGACGTACTTAAGAGATGTGACTTCAGACTGCCTCTGGCAGAGTAAGGTTTAGAATCCGGGTCCTTAATTTCTTTCACAAGTGTTTTAGCGAGTAAGCTATCATGCACTGCTACTCTTAGTCCCACTTTAATCATTAGGCTATGAGGTACTACGTGGCCAGTGTTGTAACCATCTCATATCTGTATAGAATACATTTGTGAGTGGATATGATGCTTACAGTAAGGCACTCATCTAACTTCTGAGTAGTACATAAACTGGATTGTAATCTGTGCTGTGGATTACACCTTCAATGTTTTAACAGTGTGGGCTCAAGTGCTGATATATTCCAAGAGGGAAAAACCACAAAACCAACATACAGGTTAAAATGATCTGGCTTCTTTGCTTTTATTTCCAGTTAATGAGAGTCACATCGTGGTTCAAGCTCTGCGACTAAATACCATGTCAAAGCTTACGTTTGCAGACTGTGCACGTTTTGATGCACTGGTTAAAGATGTATTTCCTGGCATTGACTTCAAAGAGGTGGAGTATGCTGAGTTAACTACAGCTTTAAAACAAGTCTTTGAAGAAGCAAATCTGGAAATTATAAGCACCCAGGTAAACATCAACTACAGCAACAAAACAATACGAGTTATTCTGAAGTAGAACTGAATAATACTACATTAAACTCACTGCTGTTTACTTTTGAAAGCTTTTATTAAAAAGTGAGAATGACTGATAGTTTAGATTCTAATTACATGTACTTAAAAAATAGAGGTGTGTGTTTGAAGCATAGTAGATTGGTTGTGTAATGGAAAGAAAAATAGTGCAAGGAAAATTAAGATGTGAAGACATGAAACAGTTCTTTGTTCAAGCTAGATACAAATGCTGATGAATGCTTTGGACAGGTAAAGAATTAAATATGTGAAATCTGGCTTTATCAAGCAGTTCTGTGTCTCATTTATTCTAGGGTTGGATGAAGTTTTGTGACAAAAGGTTCATCAGTTTCTCTGTAAAAGCATGCCCAAAGAGAACTGATATCTTTGTATAAGTAATTTAGTGAAATGTTTCTTGATATTCTTTAGGATCGTAATTTTAATTACCTTTGCAAATATCTGTTGTTTAAAGAAGCAAAATTATAGAAACCAAGTGACTGTGTGCAAAGTAAATTGGAAAAACATTAAAAAAGAACATGATTGATTTAGCTTTACATAGCCATTATTTCTTCTATTATCTAGATCAAGAAGGCTTTGGAATTATATGAACAACTACGTCAGAGAATGGGTGTAGTTATTGTAGGTCCAAGCGGTGGAGGTAAATCAACACTTTGGCGGATGTTAAAGACAGCACTTGGTAAAACTGGAAAAGTTGTGAAGCAATATACCATGAATCCCAAAGCGATGCCTCGACATCAGTTGCTAGGCCATATTGACATGGATACCAGAGAATGGTCTGATGGCGTGCTTACACATAGCGCTCGACAAGTAGTACGAGAACCCCGAGGTATGTTTGTGAAGGCTTTAGACATCATTATGCTTACATTTCTGAAATAATTTATTTTCAATTGTATTTGTATGTCATAGAATCCCAGACTGGTATGGGTTGGAAGGGACCTTAAAGACCATCCAGTTCCAACCCCTCTGCAGGGACACCTTCCACTAGGCCAAGTTGCCCAAACCCTATCTAACCTGGTCTTGAAGATTTCCAGGGAGAGGAAATCTACAATTGTCTGGGCAACCTGTGCCAGTTCCTCACCACCCACACAGGGAAGAATTGTTTTCACAGAATCATAGAATCACAAGGTTGGAAAAGACCTTTAAGATCATTGATTGCAATCATTTCCGTCCTAAGCTAAACCATATCCCTAAGTACCTCATCTACCCTTTTTTTTAAACACATCCAGGGGTGGTGACTCAAAACACCTCCCTGGACATCCTGTTCCAGGCCCTGACAACTCTTTCAGTAAAAAAAATTTTTCCTAACATCTAATCTGAACCTGCCCTGGTGCAGCTTTGTGCCATTTCCTCTTGTCCTATCTCCTGTCGCCTGGCTGAAGAGACCACTTCCCACCTCTCTACAACATCCCTTCCTCTCTAATTAAAATATTATGTTATTATTTGTGGATAGCATAAGATAAGAAAAACTTTTGGTGAATATCATATTCAAGAACACTGATATATATTTTCCAAAGTTTTTGATAAGGAAGCAAAAACAGACAGCAGAAGGTGAAGCATGTAAGGAATATCTTCATAAAGCTTATATTTAAGTTATAATGAGGAAAGAGTATTAAATAATGTTAAAATAGTGATGGGTAGTATTCTTTAGCATGTTTTTCTTTGGTTTGATTTTTTTTTGTGTCTGGAAATAGATATTACTTCATGGATAATATGTGATGGTGATATTGATCCTGAATGGATTGAATCTTTGAATTCCGTTCTGGATGACAATAGATTGTTGACTATGCCCAGTGGAGAAAGAATTCAGTTTGGCTCAAATGTCAACTTCATATTTGAAACACATGATCTTAGCTGTGCCTCTCCTGCTACAATATCTCGAATGGGGATGATCTTTCTGAGGTAAGTTACAGGACTGTTAACTACTTCTAAAGGAAACAAATAAACTTAGTTTTATTGAAAGAAATGAAGAGATATCAATTACTTGCTTACACTTCTAAAGCAAATTACTGAGGAAGTTTTGCTTTGCATTGTATATCCTTTCTGTGCTGTCGTGTTATAATCTCAACTAATATACCTAGACTTTTTGAAAGAGACATAATAGATTTTTCGTTTGTGTGTGACCCTTAGAGAGCCCAAATATCTTGGCTAGTAATTCTTGTTAAAGTATTTTCCTGGAATTCTGTTGTTCCTTTTAACCTGCCTCTGTGTAGATGTGGATGCAGTGTACTTGTCTAAATCCTGTTTTGTTTTGGCTTAGTGATGAAGATACAGATCTTAATTCTCTGATAAAGTCTTGGCTAAGAAGTCAGCCTGAAGAATGCAGATACAACCTTGAAAATTGGATTGGGGACTATTTTGAAAAAGCTTTAAACTGGGTTGTGAAGAAGGTTAGTAACTGAACAGTTAATCAGATTTCAGCTTCTGTTAAAGATGATTCATTTTTCCAGGGTCATACTGAGGAGATCATTCATACATTTTAAAATTTTGCTTTCCTGATAGTTATTTTCTTCATAAGTTTAATACTGCAACTGTTCTAGTCCGTTTTCAAAAACTGTTTGCCTAAAGTTTTGAAATATTCAATACAACTTTAACTAATGAAGTGCATGTATTTCTGTGAAATTTAGTATCTGTCTTTAGTATTCCACATGGGACCTTTTCCAGGGTCAAAAACCTGAAAGATCTGAACGTCTAAACTAAGTAATGGAAAAGTGAAGGAATTGTTTTTCTAGATTTAAGTTATTGTCAATAAGAAAAAAAATAACCGAAATTTATAGAGTGTAGGCTGAAGCTTATAATAACTTGCAGAGAAATATAATGCTAGATACCCAGAAAGATTGATAGAGGCATGTCTAAAGGAGTTTTCTGATTGTTCAGAATGTTAAATTTTAACAGCTCCCACTGTATCTGTCCTGGATATAACTCTTTAGGATTCAACTTAAAACCTTAACTGAAAGGTTAATAGGCAAATGCTAATACAGAATTACAATATTAAAAAAGGCTAGTCAAAAACCTTATACAGTATCGGGATTCTGTCGCTCAGTGACATACATCAAAATAATTCTTCTGCATATGCTAGATTTTCTTAAGGAGTCTAGATGCTTGCCTGCTGCCCCTTCATCCTAATGAGTTGCATTTGCATTGAACAAGTGGCTTATGTTGCCCAAAACATTATTGAGGAGGGTTCCCCACTGGTTCAGCCAGTATGCTGGTGTTTGGGAGACCTGCATTGCCTCCTTGGGGGAAACATATGGTACTGTTGTGTTTTTAATATTATTTCATCTGTTGGTTCTTTCACCCATGGAGATTTTTAAAGTATCCTCAGGTGGATACAAAGGAAAATCCATGACGTTGATCCTGAGGCTGCAAATCCCTTTTGGTGCTAAAGAGCAAAATCCATAAAGAATCCATTCACAAGAGAGATTTCCAGGATATAGTTCTGTTAATTTTGAGACTCTATAAGAAATCTGTAAGGGAAGTTCTGATTGCTTATCCTGAATTACATAAATACATAGTCTGGAGTGAAAACTTCCAAATCAATGCTTAAAAATGATTTAATGCCAGTTGAATTTTGTAGACCACCAAGTGTTGAGATCTTTCAACTTTTGTGGAAATGTTGAAGAACAATGACTAATAATCTGCCAGCAATACATCACATTTATTTTTAGGAATGTATTTAAATTTACTAAAACTTGCAATTTACAGAATGACTCTGTGGTAGAAACCAGTTTAGTTGGAACTGTGATGAATGGACTGTCTCATCTTCATGGGTGTACTGATCGTGGACAATTTATTATTAGCTTGCTACGTGGTCTTGGTAGCAATCTGAACGTGAAGTCACGACAAGAATTTGCAAAAGAGGTAATCATTTTTTCAGAAAGCTTATTAAAAATTTCTCAGTATATGAAGTAGGAATTACTAGTATTCTGTCTTCTAACAATACAAAATTATAAAAATAGAATATCTTCTAGAATATCTTTGTTTGCAGTCTGTGTTGTGTATAGGGAAATAACTGCAAGGTGAAGGAGTGTTTCCTGTGTCGCTTATAGGCTGCTGAGTGCACAGCCCAGCGGTACAGAATAGCCTCTGCCGTACTGGTTTATGTGAGGGCTCACTATAGCAGACTCTGTATGTGTTGTGTATCACAGATTTACTTTGTGGGTTTTTTTTTTCTGTTGAGAATGCTTAAAATAATAATGTGAGGGCTTTGTTGCACCTCACCAAGGAGATGTTCTTACAGCATTATTTGGAGGTCATATGTTGTATGTGCTGAGGTGCAGTTCCTTCTTTGTGTAGATACTTGAGGGCACAAGGACAAGGGGATAGTGTTGGAAAACTGTACACTGGTATGTAGAATCTACAGAAAAATGTCCTTGGAGATAGCTGAGATAGCTTTTTCCACAATCACATTTGGATTTTGTGTTGGAAAGAAGGAGGTAATTCCTTCCAAAAGACAGCCTGGAGCTATACAACATATATACGGGGCAGATAGTAAAGATTTACAGGCAGCTTCTGGAATTAGCTGTTGACACATGGGAAGGACTTATTTCTTTCTTCTGATTATTATCAAATATGTTGCCTAATGTGAAAAAAAGATTTGTATAAAGTTTTTCTAGATACAGATTATTTTCTTTATATTATGAAAACTACATGGAAGAGTAATATGTTACTGTTACTTAAGGAATTAATAATAAAGCATATGCACAGCATGATAAAATTTTCAGATGCAGCCCTAAAACACTCAAATTGAAGAATTAAATGTTTGATTTTACAGAAGTATTCTTATGAATGTTCTTTAGATTATCTTGAAATTGTAGATCTTGTAATTAGGAATATGGATTTAACAGATTTATTTTTATTTTTTTAAAAGATCTTCAGTTGGGCACAAGAATCTCCCCCAGATCCAAGGAAACCCCTGGACACATATTATGACACTGACACTGGACATCTAATGCTGTATCAGCTGAAAAAACCTGAAAATCTAACAGCTGATGACTTCAGTAATGTACAGACACTTCCTGTCAT
This sequence comes from Laterallus jamaicensis coturniculus, assembly GCA_022605575.1. Classification (NCBI taxonomy): domain Eukaryota; kingdom Metazoa; phylum Chordata; class Aves; order Gruiformes; family Rallidae; genus Laterallus; species Laterallus jamaicensis. Next base: position 707,698 of record JAKCOX010000139.1, read on the forward strand.
CCAAACCCCTGACATGCAGAGAGGTTTAGATTACTTCAGACCTTGGCTAGACTTCAGCAATAGGCAACCATTTCTCCTTGTGGGTCCTGAAGGATGTGGAAAAGGGTAAAAAGTATTTCTTATCTTAAGCAAAACACACTCCTAGTTATTTGACAAAGTTTGTAATATTTTGTTACAATGGTTTTATAATGTTACTTTCTGCTAGAATATCACTTATTTAGGTTATTAATGAAACAAACCTTTGTAGCGGCAAGTAGGTAAATTCTTATGAAGATCTTCAGGGAAGGCTCAGGCTGCATCTAAGACATTTGAATAAAACTTAGGTATGAAACAAGACTTTTGGAATACCTGTGCTGTCATGGAACAACAGCTGAAAGGCACATGAGCTACCTGGTCTCAGGAAGCACTGGATATCTCTGTGTGAGCAACTGAATTTACCTCATCCTGTTGCCTGTCATACGTTGCTTATTTAGAAGGGTTGGATTACTTTATACAAGATACTTAGGCTAGGTACTTGTTTTGTGTAGCTGTATGGTACAGTTCTGAAGTTCTTGAATCAAAAATGTTACTATTTTAAAGGCAAGAATGTTTAATTCTGCAAACCTCATGCATCATCTACTACATTAGTACAGTGTGAAGTATATGCATTTTAATTCAAAAACTATACAATATCTTTGGATACACAGTACTTTAATGCCTTTATGTATTAATTATGCCTATATGTATGCACACATTCGCTTTTTTAGGATGCTGCTTCATTATGCATTTTCTCAACTCCGATCCACTCAGATTGCTACCATTCACTGCAGCGCACAAACTACTTCTCAACATCTTCTACAAAAATTAAGTCAAACTTGCATTGTAATCAGTACAAACACTGGGCGAGTATACAGGCCAAAGGACTGTGAAAGGCTTGTTCTGTACTTAAAGGATATCAATCTACCCAAACCTGATAAGTGGGGAACAAGCACTCTTGTGGCTTTTCTACAGCAGGTAAACACTTCCATCTATTATTTACAAACAGCCCCTCTCCCACTTTCCTGTAGGACCCCTTGAAGTATTGGTATGCCACGATTAGGTCTCCCTGGAGCTTTCTCTTCTCCAGGCTGAAAAAGCCTAACTCCCTCAGCCTGTTTTCACAGAAGAGGTGCTCCATACCCAGAGTGGCCTCTTCTGGACTCACTCCAACAGCTCTGTCTTTCCTGTACTGGGGACCCCAGAGCTGGGCGCAGTACTCTAGGTGGAGTCTCACCAGAGCAGAGGGGCAGAGTCACCTGCCTTGACCCACTGGCCACGCTGCTTTTGATGCAACCCAGGACACGGTTGGCCTTCTGAGCTGCAGTGGGTATAGACTTCACTAAGGTTGTTGTTGCTGTTTCCCAAAAGATCCTGTCAGGAATGCTGTTGATGTTGAAAACTGGCTGAACAGCCAGGTCCAGAAGGTGGTGATCAGTGGCACAAAGTCCAGCTGGAAACCAGTACCTGTTTAATGCCTTCATTAACAATCAGGGCAATGGGGCAGCAAGTTTGTAGCTGACATCAAATTGGGAGGAGCAATATACCTCTGATAATTAAGAAAACAGTAGTACTCGTATATATCTCACCTTTTTTTTTTGTACAATATTCTGCTGGCTTTCTTTTAATGAAATACTTAATTATTAAAGGTTCTTACCTATCAAGGATTTTATGATGAAAATCTTGAATGGGTCGGTTTAGAAAACATCCAAATTGTGGCTTCCATGTCTGCTGGAGGAACATTAGGAAGACATAAACTTACTTCCAGATTTACTTCTATTGTTCGTCTCTGTGCAATTGAGTAAGTATGTGGAAATTAATTTGAATCGCAGAACTCCAATTGTGCCTCTGTTTATAGGGCTCTCAATTTTGTCATTACAAAGATATGTAATGATGTATCTGTTCCAGTCTTTCATCTTTTATAACAGTTTAGGATCTTCAGACTTGCTCTGGTTTGTAAGTAGTTTGTTTGTTTGTAGTAGTTTGAACACCTTTACAGATGTATTTAGACAAATTTGGAAGCTGGCCTATTGCAAAAAACCCATAAGTTTACTTAGCTGCTAGATGGAGTTGCTATTAATTGAAATTTCTTGGTAATTGTGTCTATAACTTTTAATCTTTTTAATTAAAAAAAAAATGGGAACAGTGATAGTCCATAATGGTTATATGATTCCCCCAATTTGTAGCTATCCAGAAAGAGACCAACTGCAAACTATCTACGCTGCCTACTTGCAACCCGTGCTACAAAAAAATCTGAAGAATCACCCGGTTTGGGGTTCTTCACCAAAAATACATCAGCTGGCAGGATCTATGGTTCAAGTCTATGAACAGGTATGAAAATTTAATTTCTTTTTTCATGGCGATGGAGAATTCAGGTATTTTTAAAGAAAAAGATAGCTTTTGCTTTTAACAAGGGAATATAAAAAGCTGTTAGTATTAAAAACCAAGTATATATCTTTTCCATTATGTTGACAGGAATTTTAGAGCTATTTATTTGCAGAGAATCCTAGGTACTAGAGGCAAACTGACTAAGCGGTAGTTGCTCTTGTTTTCAAATGGACCTATTGTATGATTTTGGCAAGCATCTCAATCCGTCTGTGCTTTCAGTTCCTGATTTATAAAATGTGGGTAGTATTGTTTTCCTACGTGATTGTTGAGGAGACAGTGTAGCTCGGAGTCTGTTACGTGCTCAGATGGTATGGATGCTTTTATGAATAGGGACAAGAGATCACAGAATCTGAAGGTTGGAAAAGACCTTTGAAGATCATCAAGTCCAACCAATCCCATCCTAAGCTATACCGTATCCCTAAGTACCTCATCTACCCTTTTTTTAAACACATCCAGGGGTGGTGACTCAACCACCTCCCTGGGCAGCCTGTTTCAGGCCCTGACAACTCTTTCAGTAAAATATTTTTCCTAATGTTTAATCTAAACCTGCCTTGGCGCAGCTTTGTGCCAATTCCCCTGGCTGAAGAGACCATCACCCACCTCTCCACAGCCTCCCTTCAGGTAGTTGTAGGTGATGATAAGGTCTCCCCTCATCCTCCTCTTCTCGAAGCTAAACAGCCCCAGCTCCCTGAGCCGTTCTTGCCCTCCAGCCCCTTCACCAGCCTGGTTGCCCTTCTCTGGACTCGCTCGAGGACCAAGATGTCCTCCTTATGGTGAGGAGCCCAGAACTGGACACAGTACTCGAGGTGTGGAGTCCTTTACATACATCACGGACTATATATTAAGATTTCACACTGTTAAAACAGTTGTTTAGACATGCAAGTTCATTTTCTTCTCCCACTTAAAATGAAATTTCATGGACTTCCATCTAGCAAAACACGTACGCGCTTGTTTTTCTTAATCAAGCACGTAGCGTTCCTGGGGTAGGTGCTCTTGTGTTGAGATGTAAGGGCTTGTTCCAGGAATGTACGCACTTCCCCATCTAGACAGAACTGTGATGCAAAACTGATATTTATCACTTGAAAAGGGGTTATAGTCACTGGCTAGCATGCAGCAGGAGTTCCATATGATATTATCAATGTATTCTAAGAAATCTTAAGTTTAAATCTCATCACTGTAGGACCGAATATCTAAGGAAGGCAGATATTCTTTATATTAATTTAGAATTAGAAGTTCAAATCTTAATCTCTGTGGGAAGACTTAGAATTTCTATAAGATCTAAAGAAGTCTTTTGAAGTGACCGTTAGTGATTTAGATAGTTTCTTATTACATTTTCATATTTCCTTCACATTTTATATTTGGTATTGCTTTAGAAAAAGCGTGTGTTTTCTCTGATAATACTGCACTAGCAGTCCTAGGGTGTGGCCTCAGAAATTATACAGAAGAAATGTTCAACCACCTGGATGAGGGAATGAGTGTACCGTCAGCAAGTTTTCTGATGACACAAAACTGTGAGGAGTGATCTGGACAGGCTGGAGAGTTAGGTGGGAAGAAATTTAATGAAATATATCAAGGGCAAGTGTAGAGTCTTGTATCTGTGGAAGAACAACCCCATGTACCAGTATAGATTGGGAACTGATCTGTTGGAGAGCAGCATAGGGGAAAGGGACCTGGGGGTCCTGGTGAACAGCAGGATGACCATGAGCCAGCAATGTGCCCTTGTGGTCAAGGAGGCTAATGGCATCTTGGGGTGTATTAGAAGGGGTGTGGTTAGTAGATCAAGAGAGGTCCTTCTCCCCTTCTACTGTGCCAGAGTGAGACCGAACCTGGCGTATTGTGTCCAGTTCTGGGCCCCTCAGTTCAAGGACAGAGAACTACTTGAAAGAGGCCAGCTTAAAGGAGTGGAACATCTTCCTTATGAGGACAGGCTGAAGAAGCTGGGTCTCTTTAGCTTGGAGGAGACTGAGTTGTGACCTCATTAATGTCTATAAATATGTAAAGGGTCAGAGTCAGGAGGATGGATCCAGGCTCTTCTCAGTGATGTGCAATGGTAGGGCAAGGGGCAACAGATGCAAGCTGGAGCATAGGGAGTTCCATGTGAATATAAGGAAAAACTTTCTCACTGTGAGGGTGATGGAGCACTGAAACAGGCTGCCCAGAGAGGTTATGGAGTCTCCTTCTCTGGATACATTAAAAACCTGCAAGGACGTATTCATGTGTGACCTAATCATGTGATCCTGCTCTGGCATGGGGTTTGGACTATGATGATCTTTCGAGGTCCCTTCCAGTACCTACCATTCTGTGATTCTAGTTGTGAGAATATATTTTGTGGTCAGAAACCATGATTTAAACAGTTAATCTGCACTTTTTAAAAAGACTAAAAAGTGCATTAATAAAATATTTAACTATATAGACCAAACAGAAAATGAATTCATCTAGTATTTTAGAGAATTTTCAAGCTCCATTTTTAAGTTTTTTACATCACTTTTTTCCCCCCACCTTCTGTTTTCAGATACGAGCGAAGTTCACTGTTGATGATCACAGCCATTACCTTTTTACACCGTGCATTCTGACTCAGTGGGTTCTTGGTTTATTCAGATATGATCTAGCTGGTGGTAAGACACTTACTGGGTTTTCATGGATAAAGAAATTGTAAACTAGCTTAAATTTTTATTGATGTCAGTCTGGTAACTCTTCATGCAACTTGTTCACCTACGGTGTTCTTTCTAAACTATGAATTGTCTATAACTCGTTAGGGTAGAAGAAATACCTAACAGTTTATTCATTAGACACAGAGTAAACAAATTAAAAAACCTCCAGTGAAGTTTTAAAATATGTCTGGGAGCTATTTATAGATAAGGACAAGTTAGTAGGTTGGGACTGCATCCTCTACTATGGGAACCTGTGTATTCTTTACTTCCCACCATTTTTTTCTGATTTTGCAGGGTTTTGGGTTGTTGAGCATATGTCCCGTCTTCTGGATTCTCAGACACTTGCTATCATGTTTGTCATTTTATACCTAAACTATATGTTTCTATAAAATTTACAAATATCTGTATTTTGGAAATGGGGAAATACGTAAAAGTATTTATTTTTGTGTTCTTTTCCAAATAGACAACATAGGCTTCTTTCTGATCTTGCTTGTCTCTCTGAAATGGCTATTGTCATGAGTAATTCTTACTGTGTTTTAGTTCTTACATTAATCAAGGTGTACAGGGCTGCTCAAAGAGTATGCAAGTGATGTAAATTTTTTTTCTGGGCTCATCAAGTGATATGAATGTAGCTTGAATGAAGGCAGAAAAGCTTCAATGACAATCAATGGATGGGTAATCTCAACCCATTTAAGAACTCCCTGTTGTATCTGAAGGTGACATATGCATACTTTTTTCAGAGATGAATGATATAGCATGTCATTTATTCATCTCACCATCCTTCTGTGAAGAATATTGAAGCTTTGTTTTTTAAAATATAGACCTTTTTGGGTATTAATTGTTATTTTATTATTTGTTATCAGTCTTTCTCTTCCCCTTTAAAGCAGTCTTCTGGATTTTCTTCTTTTCATTGCTTGGAATTTTGTCTTTTAAATTTTACTTTGCGTGTAACACCTTATTCATTTTCGTTAGAATTCTGTCACTAAACTGGAGAACTTGTTTTAATAGAATATGTTTCATTTTGTTGTGTAGTGGTCCATAAATATATTATTAAAAAACACTTCATAATGTTTACTTTTTCTCTTAATGTCTTCCTTACTGATGCTCTCCTACTGGTATGTAATTTCATTTACTCATTTTCAGTGTTGTATTTTGAATGGAGAATTTGAGAAATGTGAAATTTCTCCTTCAAATTTGTAGGATCGTTAACACAAACTGCAGACCATGTGCTGGAAATTGTTGCATACGAAGCGCGTCGTTTGTTCCGGGACAAAATTGTTGGCATGAAAGAACTTCAAGTATTTGATCATGTCTTGATGAAAGTGTTTCAAGGTGATTGGGACTCAGATGTTTTGGACAATATGGCAGGTAAACCATTTGAGCCATACTACATAAACGTAAAATATTTGTTTAGGAACTGCCTAATCAAATCAGTCTGACCAAGTCAGCGTGTGTGAGCACCTAAGCTTTCAAGTGTTTCCTTTTATTTTCAGACACATTCTATGTAACGTGGGGAGCTTGTCAAGAGGCCCTCATCACACCAGGACAGGCACTACCACCACATGGGAGGCCACTTGGCAGGCTGAACTCAACAGACCTGAAAGATATTATTCAAAAAGTGAGACAAAAGTAAAGAATATACACAGCAAGGTTTATTTTAGACATTTTTTTTTCAGGAAGTAATGCACAAGCACCAGATTTAGTGTGGGGTCTCTTGCTTGTTCAAGGAATCAGTCAAGTGACAGAAGACTTGTGATTCATGTGGCAGGCAGGAGGACGTATCATGTAGAAAGGTTATTTTGGTGAAAGCATCAGTCACGTTTGCTGGTGATTTACAACAGTTTGAACATCTTGAGAAACATTACGCTTGTGTATTGTTTGAGTATCAGAGTGTTCTATAAATGTTTGCTTTCTAAATTTGTAATTTGTTAATGTAATTTTTACTTGAAGAAATACAAATTGATTGTTTGCAGATGTGGCATGTTCCTAAAAAGTAAAGTATAAAAATGAGCTTGATGAGGAAATGCAAACATGCTAACTCTGCTAGGCTGGCTGATTTTCAGGATGAGAGTTTAGAGATCATCTCCCTTTCTTAGGAGTATTTGATGGACTCTTGTAGACTGGGAAACTACTCCCTCCCCTTACTGGCCAATCTAGACTACATGGGAAGTGATGATATTTGATAGCCTGGGTAATCAGTGTTTGTTTTTTGCCGTACTGCACAGTTATGCTGGGCTTCAACAATGAAGTTTTATTAGCTATAACAAGGCCAAAATTTAACCTTAGGTTGTGTTATTATGCATGCTTTTCTAGGAAATTCCATAATCTGCTATTATGCAGCAATTAGCTGCCCAAAGAGTTTTGTAAATTATGTATTAAATAATCTATAGTCAGAGACACAGGTTAGAAATTGTTTTGGTCCATTATTTAATTTTAATGAATTCAGTGGTAGATTTCTATTCCAATATATCAAGGACTTCTTAGGGTATCCTGGTGCTGGTGTAATGTGATCTATTTGTTACTGGTGGGAGTATGTGAGGTAAGTAAATTCTGTCACATGAATAATTAATGTCTAATGAATACCAGTGTGGCCTTTTAAACTTTCAAGCACTTTCTTTTCAAAACATTGAAATGTTGGATGCCTTCATATCTTACTGCCTTTATTTATTACTGAACACATTTATTTTTCTTTTTTAATAGGGTATTATTCATTATGGGCGAGACAAAAGAGAGATAGACATTGTACTGTTCCAAGAATTCCTCAGTTATATGTCTAAAGTGGACAGAGTGCTAAGTTTTCCTGGAGGATCGCTTCTTTTGGCAGGACGGAGTGGTGTAGGTCGTCGAACAGTTACCTCTTTAGTTAGTCATATGCACGGAGCTGTTCTGATTACTCCCAAAATTTCCAGAGGCTATGAAGCGAAGCAGTTCAAAAATGATCTTAAATATGTAAGTCAGTGTCTTCCATTTTGTAGTGCTGTAGGTGTGCATTAAAAAAAAAGGATATAGGAGTTATAGGAGTTTTGAAGGACATAAGTGTTGCATGAAGTGATATTTTAAAAAAGTCAAAATGTCAACAGTCTAAATGAGGCAAGTAGGTTTTCAGAAGTTCTCAGTCTCTGTATACTGTTCTTTATAGTAATTACCTGAAACTCTACATTTTTGAATACCTGAGCTGTTTTTATGAGTTGTGGACTTCATAAATTCTAAGTTTTTCTGAAAGTTGCAGAAGTTCTTTTCATTACTATGTATTCATATTTGTATATATTTTTATTTTCTGTCTCCAGTATGATCTGCCAGTTAGTAGGATAGTAGCTGAATCAAATAAAATTTTATTCATTGGTAAAAGTATACATATTATTTTAAAAAGTGCAAATCTTGAATCAAGAGTTTCCCAGTACTTTCAGCAATGCAAAAGAGCAACACAACTCTGTAATTGAATCACATCTGGAACATAAATCTACTCTCTGAAAGAGTCTGCTTTTTCATTACCAAGCCATACACTTAGGCAGAATGCAAATGCATAATACTGTAGATGCTGTGGAGAAAATATGTATGTAATGTAACCAAGGAAAAATTATCATTCTCTTATGAGCAACAGATATATTTCATATACTGAGATTTGAATGTCTTCCCTGCTTCTAGGTGATGGAGCTTGCGGGCATTGAAGCACAACAGGTGGTATTGCTGCTCGAGGACTACCAGTTTGTTCATGCCACATTCCTCGAGATGATCAACAGTTTACTGTCTTCAGGTGAGACAGGTGCAAAAAGATTATGGTAGTACTTCTACCATTGTCCTGGTTCTCATCTGGGATGGAGTTAATTTTCACAAGAAGCTGGGAGGGAGCACCAGGACAGCTAACCCAAACCATATGGCGTCCTGCCCATTGTTTAAACGTCACTGGCTGAGGCTGGGAGCAAATTGTGTTATGTAATGCTCACTTTGTATATTCTATACTTTGTATATTCTTTGTATGTTCTAAGTACTGCTGCTCTTATTTCTCTCTCCTTTTTCTGCCCTATTAAACCATCCTTATCCCAACCCACGAGTTTCACCTTTTGATTCTCCTCCCTGTCCCAATGAGGGGAGTGAGCAAGTGCCACATGGACTGGGGTGAAACTGTGACAAAAACACAGAGTTAGCTCAATGGGACAGAACTAGGTAACATCTTCTAACTTTATGGTCATACCAGAAGTGTGTGTTTAGCTTTACACTGTTTTCGCTAAATTGCTTGTGCAGGACAAACATACTGTACAGCAAGGCTTTCAGTTCCTCAAAATTGCAAGTTAAATAACTTATTTCAAAATAGTTCTGTATAATAATATAACAACAATATGATAATGTATTCTACTCTACAGCTTCCCCTTTGTAATAAAATTAAAACACTGGAACATGTTTCAGTTTTTATGAGGCTGTGTAGGCTGACACCTTGACTTAAGTGAACATCAGCACAGTCCACTTTTCTGAAAGTAATGACTTGATAAACGATAATAAAAATAACAGAAGTGACTTAATTTTGTTGCTTAGCTTTGTTCTTCTTCAGAGATATCACTGAAGGACTGAGTCTAACTTCATAAATGTTTTTTAGAACTGCAGTAGTTTAATTATTGTTTGGTAAGAGCACCAGTTTTCCCTGTCTCCTATGTGGAAATCCAAGTCTCCTTATGGTGTCAGATTTTTGTCATCCAGTGTGAAACTCCTGTGTCTGAGGATGTAGATAACTTTTCTCTTTCATGTTTGCTTTCCAGTGTATGACAAAGTCTGGTTTGCTGTCTTTTCTATGCAGTAATGGATCACTGTCCTTGGGTAGATTTGTTTGAGTTTCTGAAATATATTCCAGTAATCAAAACAGAGTAGGTTATGTAAGTTAAATAGAATCACTGTAATTTGTCTTGTTTTCATGATACCAAGAAAAGAATGATGAAGCACATAAGATGATACTCATGCAGGTATGGAGGTGAATACAGCCATATTCAAATTCTCTGTAACCAGGATTCAAGGGAATTCTTCAAAGGAATTTGAAGAATTACATTATATTTGATCTGACACTTTAAATTCATTCTTGGAATAGGAGAGGTTCCTGGGCTGTATAAAATAGAAGAATTAGAACCGCTGCTGTCTCCTCTGAAGGACCAAGCTTCGCAAGATGGATTTACCGGACCGATTTTCAACTATTTCACATACCGTATGTGACCAGAATTATACACTGAAATTTATTGCAGAGTTACAAAAGTGGTGTATTAATGGGCAAATAATTGCTAACATGGTCCTTGTTATATGTGCATTTTAACTTTCACGTAGTTATTAAAAACCAGGCAGGAATAAAGATTACAGTGTGATTGTGATACTTGAAGGCACAGAACCCTCACTTTAAAATTCATTCTGAAATTTTGTATCCGTGAATGTTCTACAAAGGTGTTACAAAATCTCCTGTTGGAAGTAATTAGAAGGAAGAAAGCTTTTGTCCCCTTTGTTTTTGCGTTTAAATAGCTTTTATATCCAGTAACAGAATTTTCTATTTGTCATTTATGCTTACAAATCACTTTGGATTGTAAGCAATCACAAGCAAGTTTACAGATAGGTTTATTCATTATTTGTATTTCTTCCTTGGACCAACAAGGGGATTAAATAATTTACAAATAAATAGAAGAATGTAACTGAAAGAATACAGATGTTGGCAGTCATACTCAGGGGCCCTGGAACTACTTCTAATTGGCTCTGTTGGTCTGTGTTAATTGGAGTGGGAACTAGTGGGATCTCTTTAAATACTGTTAACTCTTCTACATTAAAAAAATATACTGTAGTAATTGGAATCCATTATAGTGATTAATTTGTCTGTTCGGAAACATTCCTGCCCTACTGTGATGGGGTGTAATAGTATCTTTTTTCAGATACTATCTTGTACTAAGTCTTTGAAGGACAATAAATTGCATTGCATTTGCAATAAAACTGCCACAGTGTAGTCAGATTGTCATCTACTAAATATATACTATGTTGCATTTTCTTAGGGATCCAACAAAATCTGCATGTTGTCTTGATCATGGATTCTACCAATTTAAATTTCACAATAAACTGTGAAAGTAATCCAGCACTGTACAAGAAATGTCAGGTTTTGTGGATGGAAACCTGGTCAGAAAACAGCATGAAAAAGGTAAGTTGAATTAATTAAAAACTGAGATTTGTTTAAATTAGTGTCTTCAAAAGCAACTGAGCTTTTGTGAACAAGATCAAAGTACTTGAAGCTGTGAAGGAATAACTGTCACTGTACTTATTTAATCTGTTTGTGCAGTCCTCAAAAGATGGAAAATTCTGCAGAGCAGTTAAGTACTATTAGTACTGTAAATTTAGCAGTAACATTACAGTTTGTTCTCTCTGTGGGCTGACTTGAACAAAATGCTGACTACTATGACTGATCAAACACAGCATTTAAGAACAAAATACAAATAGACTGCAAGCAAAATGTTAAAGCCAGTGACGTTGATGATACCTGCTGCTACTCTTGTGCTTGACAGCTAGTTTCAAAGTAGGCTTATTTATGTGTATCTGAGTCACTATAAATCTTTGTTGTATTTTGCTTGATGGACTGAGTCAGTGTATTCTTTTCAGGAACAAAATCTGTTTATTTCTGTATGTGTGTGTACATATATATATATATATATAGACAGATAGATATGTATTGCTTCTGTATGCTAAGAGATTGCCAGATTCAGTAGTCTGATAGGGGCAAGGCTGCCACAGCTTCCCAGCCCTGACTTGAATGAGTGCTGAAACCGAGCATGTATTCCCAGGAGGCACGCACACAAACAGACCTATACAGCACATACATACATGTGGCTGGCCAGACAAAATACAAACAGAAACCCTCAGCATAAACACAGGTAGCACCATCACCATCATCCTGTTCCCCATTCTGTTAGTGGGAAATACGTATGTGTGCTGAGTGTGGCTCCCCCTGCTTCCTGGGCCCAGACACACTGACCCTCAGTGATTGCCACTGGATCCCCTGGCCTCCCCAGTTGCTGGCATCTGGATGTACCCGCTCCTGCAGCTGCAGTCCCACTCCAGCTGCTGGTACAGACTGTTTCACACACACACGCTGAATCCTTTCAGTAACTGGGCTTAGACATCTGGTAGGTGGCCTGGGATCTGAGATCTTCCCATTGTGTCCTGTGCAGGCACATACATGTACATGTACACAGACACATGTAGCTGGGTCTGATTTGATTCCGAGATTCTACAATCTCACAGGCAGTTGATCTGGACCTTCAAGACCCTCTGGCAGCCAACTCCACCAAGTGCCTTACCTACCCATAGCAAGTCTTGTGCTATCTGAAATGCTCTCCCACTGCATCCCATAATGTGTCCCAGGACCCTGATGCAGTAACTCCCTCAGCCTAGTCTGGAAGGTGACTTGGCCCCTCCCACGGACTCATGAAAGGTTTCACACTTGCACCATGGAGTTGGGCAGTCTCCTGGGAGGGAATGGTGCAGAGTGCCTGTGTCTGCCTAGGTAACAGGGTGTCCTCTGCCTGCTGTTGTGCCTCAGTATCAGGTTGTACTGGAAATTTGTTTTGTCAAAATCTGGACAAGCTCTATCCACAGTTAAAAAAAATGTTTTTCAGAGTATTTTCACTTTCATTTCAGTAAGAATTTTAATTTGTATGCCAGAACTTTTGAGTATTCATTGTTTATTTTTCCCATTGTACATTGTATAGTTGGAAATGTAGGAAGGTAAGCCTGCTTTTAGATAATGAAAAAAACTTAAAAGTCTTAGATTTAAGCACCGTTTAATTCTGGTGTTGTATCCACAGTTGTATTTAAGAGAGTCAGATTTCCTGATGGGTTGTTTATCTTTTTACATCTTTGACATCTGTGTTATTTTAAGAGTCTTCTGAGAATTAGTTGCATTTTCTTAAAGTCAGCAAAAGCTTCCTGCTTGAGAGAACAGGAAGTTACCAGTGACAGGGAAAGGCAGACTCGATCTTTTTGGTGCTATCGGTATTCTGTATATACATTGTTCTGAATAAAGCTATGGTATGGGATTTTTTGTTGATTTTTTAGATAGCTGAAATACTTCTGTATGATTCAGATGAACAAGAAAAGACTGTAAAAACACATAAGGAACTTAAGAAGAAACATTCAGGTAATATTTATGTGGATCTACTATTATTATTACATATGATTAAACACTTTAGAATTTAGTATGGTTTACATGACAGGCATTTAGCCCAAGGGAACATTAGGCTGGGACATGCATCCTGGCTGATCAAACCCAGTCTTTTCTGTCACAAGCAATCACTACATACATTAATTTTTATAAGCCGATTAAGCTGCATCTTGTTTTGTTCTGTGTCTTCCTTCTACATGCATGTTATTTCACAACCTCAAAGCATGATGTTTTGAGTTTTTCGTCTATATGTTTTCATTTCTATCACCCTAGACTTGCTCATTTTACTTCATTAATACTTTACCTTCTGTAACTAATTTCTTACAAGTAATGCCTCTTTTTCAGAATAATTTTTGAATAATAAAACTTCAAACTTAAACATTCTAAAAATATGCTGTCAAACATGAGCTAGAAGACCAGTGCCAGTGCTCATTTGTGTAATACAACTTCTAGCCACTTTTTATAAATCATTAATCTAAGTGGCATTTAAGCCAGCATGGCTTTACTAGGCACAACTCCCACTTTCCACAACGGAGTAACTGCAGCAGCAGTTACAAGGGAAGAGCTACGGATGTGGATTTCTGCAAGGCTTTTGACACGGTCCCCTACCACATCCGTCCCAAGTTGAACCGATACGGATTTGATGAGTGGATTGTTCAGTGGATAAGGAACTGGCTGGATGGTCACAGCCACAAAGTGGTGTTCAGTGGCTCCAAGTCCAGATGGAAGATAGATAGTGACAATCGGAGTTCCTCAAGGGTCCGTAATGGGACTGGTGCTGTTTGATATCTTGATTAATGATATTGACAGTGGGATTGAGTATACCCTCAGCAAATTTGCTGATGATACCAAGTTGAGTGATGAAGTTAATGTGCCAGAGGGGATGGGATGCCATCCAGAGGAACCTGGACAGGCTGGAGAAGTGGGTCCAGGTGAAACTCACGAGGTTCAACAAAGCCAAGTGCAGGGTCCTGCACCTGGATTGGGACAATCCCCATTATCCACACAGGTTAGGAGATGATCTGCTTGAAAGCAGCCCTGAGGAAAAGGAGTTGGGAGTACTCGTGGATGAGAAGCTGGACATGAGCCACCAATATGCATCTGCAGCCCAGAAGGGCAACCACATCCTGGGCTGCATCAAAAGAAGTGTGGCCAGCAGATTGAGAGAGGTGATTCTGCCTCTCTGCTCTGCTCTGGTGAGACCTCACCTGGAGTACTGTGTCCAGCTTTGGAGGCCTCAACAGAAGGACATGGACCTGTTGGCACGCATCCAAAGAGTGGCCATAAAAATGATCAAACCGCTGGAGCACCTCTCCTGTGAAGATAAGCTGAGAGAGCTGGGGTTATTTGTCCTGGAGAAGACTCCAGGGAGATGTTATAGTGGCCTTCTAATACTTGAAAGGTGCCCGTAAGAAAGCTGGGGAAGAGCTGTTCATGAGGGTATGTAGCAGTAGGACAAGTGGTAACAGTTTTAAACTAGAAAAAGGGAGAATTAGGTTGGATATTAGGAAAAAATTCTTCACTATGAGGGTGGTAGATCACTGGAACAGGTTGCCTAGAGAGGTGTTGAAGGCCCCATCCCTGGAGATTTTCAAGGTCAGGCTTGATGGGGCTCTGAGCGACCTGATCTAGTGAAGATGTCTCTGCTCACTGCAGGGGGGTTGGACTAGATTACCTTTAAAGGTCCCTTCTAACGTAACACATTCTATGATACTCAAGGCAGTCATGGAGCCTACAGAGTATAAAATGGCAAGTGGTTCACTTGGGATTCTTGTTTTGCATTGCTTTTTGGTAGGCATTCTAGCCCATCAAAATAATGACCCAATTTAGGATTGTGTTCATGCTACCATCCATCTTCATATATTCCTCAGTACTTATAAAAGACATTCATTTATATGTAGATATAGCAATTTTTTCTTTTGTAGGATAATACAGTTTATTTTACAGTATATTTGGGGTTTTTTTGAGAAACTGTTCAACAAACAGAGGGATCTGATGTGTTCAGGAAAAGATTTTATTCTACTGTTACCAGAAACCAGGGAGAGGATAAAACTGGGCTTCCTTTCTAAAGAAGTCCAATTATTTTCAAATTAAATTTCTATGGAAATAAAGTTTCTCTTCTGACCAACCCTCAATAGTCTGCAGCTAATTTTGCCTTCTTTTTCAAACATCAAGAGAATACTTCTCAGCTTTGAAACACTTTCAGTGTATTTCTTTCTGAGGAATACATATTTCAGATATAATGACATGTTGTTTCCCTGAAAGTACTTTGAAAAAAGGATATTCTTTGTGATATTTTCAGTGCCCTTAATTCTTATCTAAAAAAAACATAGTGTTGTTCTTCCTTAGTTATTTTAATGTGAGATAAGAATGAGCATAATATTATCTATGTAACAAATTGTGTTGTCCAGGTGATTCTGATTTTCTGAAGTCATTTCTGTCAATCCATGAGTCATGTAAAATGTATGGAGCAACACCAAGCAGATATATGACATTCCTTCACATATACAGTACCATCAATAACAGTAAAAGAAGAGAGCTAATAAAAAGACAGAACCACTTGCAGGTATGCTTTTAAAACATTTCTAACACATGGCTTTTCAAAATAATCTCACATTTGGAAATGCCTTGTGTATTAAGGGGCGGTAGCTGCTGGCATGGTTGTATGAGGTGTTCTCTGTTGATGCATGCTCATGCTGTGGTATTAGGACTCTTAAGGCACATCTCTGCTGAAATGCCTCAAAGAGTGAAGAATGATTTCTTGTTTTCATTAACATATTCTTGATGAAAAATATCAGACTGGGTGTGTATTCTTGGGATAGTAAAAAGTGCTTGAAAGCACATTAAATTTTTTCACCCATATGTGTTGGAATTATGTTGCAATCGACCCATCATCTTTCCATCAATTGAAGTCCTGCCTCTGCTTGTGTAAATTTTCCCCATGTAGCTCCATATTCCATCCCTTTCTTTATATTTCTGTAGAAACTTATTGCTTTGTGTGATTCTTGCATCCTTCTAGTTCAACAAGCTGTTAACTGAAATGCCATTGACTTAATAGGAAAATGATTCTGTGCTAGTTGCTGTTCCATGAAAAGTTTGTTATATTGAGAATTTTGTTTTCATCTTTTTGGTGTAGAAATAGATCTTACAGCAAAACATCTAGAAGTGTCAAATCTCAATGTTGGGCTATATAATACTAAGAAAATGTAAATAGTGTTGAGAAACTGTGGAACATAACTTATAAAATTAGGAGTATTAGTCTACATCACTCTTAGTTTGTGCATAATAATTGTAAAGAACCTTCTTTTAAATCCATTTAAAATTCTCTGCTAAATAATGGCATCTTTTAAACTTTTATAGGCAGGTGTTTCAAAGCTGAATGAAGCTAAAGCTCTGGTAGATGAACTAAACAGAAAAGCTGGAGAACAAAGCATTTTACTCAAAATGAAGCAGGATGAGGCTGATGGTGCCCTTCAAGAAATTACAGTATCTATGCAGGTGTTGTACACAGACACATTGAAAGTGGGGGTGGGGGGTGAGCTTGTCTGTTTTTCGTGTCCATAACTTAAATCCTAACTGCTCCTTTTTATAATGTTTATTACCATTGTGGTTGCAGTGATAGGGAAGCACTTCACTTGCAAGAAAGAAGCAGCCATGTATTTTATTGGTAACATAATGAGTTAGATGGTAAATGTGACAGTTGTTTAACAAGATTCAATGGCAAGGTATACTTGATTATTTACTGCCTAGAGGACAGAGTCAGACAAAACTGTCAGGGAGTTCCTCTCCTTAGTCATAAAGTTCAGAGAGGACAACCCTTGCTTTCTAAACTCCTACCTAGAGAAGTCTAGGTGCAGCTGGATCTAATCCTAGTCTCAGACATGATCAGTGTTTTGCGTTTAAAGGAGTATACGTACACAATCAGTCCTTTGCATCTTTTAGGTAAGATGTTCAAAGTTACAGTGCACTTACTCCTAATTCACTTAGTATCTGATGTGATGAGTATTTTCTCCTGCTATTTTCTCCTGGTCCTGGCATGCAGCCTGCTGCTTCAGGGGCTCTTGGGCTGCCCACTGTATATGGGGGTAAGATGATTGACTATGGGTCATATTTGCATACTGACCACAGACGCTAGTTTTTTCCAGATGTGGCTTGAGTTGGATATTGAGCAGCAGGTAGTTTGGTGGGCAAATTGCTCATATTAGCCCTTGAGTACTGTGTCATTATCTGTCTCTGAATCCACTTTGAGCTGGATGCAGACATCATGACCAGGTGCAGCCATTACCATTGTCAGTGATTGTTACTGCTTGAGCAGTGTTACAGGAAATAAAAATCAGGTTGTGGGGTGGGGGTAAGAGCACGCTATCATTATTACAGGTAGGAACTTCAAACAAAGTACTGACAAGTAGCACGATTTTAAATAACAAATACCAAGACTTAAGTATATGGACTATTAGAAAGCAGGTATTTCATGAGATCTGATCCTCTGAAGTTAACCTTAAAGGTTAGTACTATTTCTGGATTCATCAATTCTTGAATATTTATTCTTCAGCTCAGAAGGCTTTCTGGTTTTAGAGGAGGTAATTTTCATTAGCAGTGTTTTCTCAGTTAAGTAAAATAATTGTGCAGAAAGTATATCTCTACATTGATACTTCCAGGAATCATAAATGTAGGATAAGCCGTAATGAATCTGCTGTCACTGCACTGTTTGGTTTGTTACTGGTTTAGTCTGATAAGTCTGAAGCAAACAGCAAATTTAGATTGGCTTGGTGTGTTCACTGCTGGTCTTGAATTTATTACACCATTTTCCCTGATTTCTATTTTAAATCTGTGTCTGCTGTTGTCTGGCAGAGTTACAGATTCTGTGGGTGGCACATATTATACTGTAGGACAAAATCAAACAGTAGGCTAAAAGCAATGAAATATGATGGGCCACTGACATGAGAAAAATTACAGTAGAATTCTGATAATTTAGATTAGCATAAAGTGTAGGTGCCCTCTAACATTTTAATGTCACTTCAAATGTTCCAGTTTATGTAAGAGGGGCTTTAATACATACAGACTCTCTTAATCTTCTTTTGGAGCAAGACTTTTGACCTACAGCTGAATTTTAAGGTTTTCTGATTCAGAGCTATTATTCAGTACATGTACGTTTGCCTGATATTTCTGCTCTAGTTTTATGTAGCTAATGTTTTATGGATTTGAATGTAAGCTTTAGTGACATGCTGGTCTATAGCTTTAGTTAAGTGCTCAGAAAGGTTATTACTAATCCCAAGGTTTTCAATACATCTTTTACTTTCTACTACAAGTGCAACTCAGCTGGACAGTTGCTGGTTATAATTCTGTGTTATGTACTGGAGAACCATCAACTCTGTTACCGTGTATCTTTCAGGTTAACTGAGCCTAGAATATTAGTCTTTTATGCCTTATCCTTAATTTTTTGTTTTGTAGCTGATCTTGTCTGTCCCTGTTTTGGGTTGTGTTTTTGTCTGTTTCTTTGTTTGCTTTTTTTAATTCCAGGTATGTAAGGTTGTTTTCTATTGTAGTTTTATAGACTAGGTATTTGTTCTTGCACTGAAGTGCTGAGGAGCCCTGTAGCAGTATGGTAGGCACAGTACAAATCCAGAGGGAAAAAGGTAAATCCAAACAGTTTACAATATATACGTGGGGCATAGGACAGGTATCCTTACAAATGGGTGCAAATTTACAAGTAAATAATCCATGAATATTTTTAGGCTGGTAAGTTGTAGTTCCAACACAACTGCTGCTTTTATGAACATTGTAGCAAAGGAGAGCTTTAATGATGTCAAGAAAGAAATAGAAATGTAAGCAACTACAAAGACAGTTTTAGGAAGATGTTTTCAAATGTAATAAAAATGTTACAGAGGGCATTGTTCTTATTCTTTTAGAGAATATTTAAATATTCTTGATAAGGGATGGAAAATCAGAGGCAAGGAGAAAAATGGCCATAATGAGCCTCCAAAATAGAGGTACAGATCTGCTCTGTGGTAAAAAAAAGGGAAGGATTCGCAGTAAAAGCAAAAGATTCTTATTCCATATAGTTCAGTTATCTACTCAACCTGTCTAGTATCAAATCGTCTCAAATATTTTATTGTAATTGGTATTGTGCAAATGATATTATAATCAAGAGTAAAAGAAATAAAAGAGTCCTAAAGGAATAAAATCTGTGTAAGTCTGAAAATTAAAGATTTTTTTTTTTCCTACAGAGTGCAAGTGAGCAAAAAACAGAAATGGAAAAAATAAAACAACGAATAGCAGAAGAGGCTGCAGAAATAGAAGAAAGAAAAAGAAAAATTGAAGATGAATTAAAAGAGGTCCAGGTAAGAGCTGATAAGGAAAAGTAATATTTTTTAGCCTGATTTTATGACTCATTCAAGTCCTGCCATACAAAGTGGTTCTGAAAAATTTATTCCTGCGTTTCTTAAATTTTGCTCTAAGTTACTCTGATAATAAAACTCTTATGCATTAGAAAACAGGATTCCATTTGCCAGGTTTACATTGTAATTTTGACGTTTGCGTCTATTAGATTTTAATTACAGAAGGAATTTTCAGGCCAAATCTTACTTCCACTTGCTATTTCTGTGCAGCCATGGTCTATTTCTGAATTCTGCAGATTTTGTGGAATGATTTTCAGTTACTAATATCTTATATAGACCTTACTTTGCTTTGGTCAAGCTGGTAATAGCATAGGGCTTATTTAATAAGAGTTAATCTGTTATTACTAAATTCTGAAAATTATATATCCTAATGACACTTTAGTAAGCTGATCATTCAAGAGACCTTGTGGCTGTTAAGCATCAAGTTTTTTTGGGATGCGTGTGTGTTCAGTCATTGCTTTTAGTCTATTTTTTTGTCCCATCCATTTTAATGTTGGACTAAAGAGTAAGGGAAAACAACGTTATTTTAAATATCATAGGTACCAAGGAATTATATCTTTGTGTTCAAAGTGACATAAAACTACAGGATTAGAGCAAATCCCTTTCTGTGACCTTTGATAAATATGAAGGATGTGCAAGGTGTGCACAGTCTTTAATGATAATCTTCTGCTTTTTACAATTTTGTTAGTTTGTTAATAAATAGACAAAGTCTGTCTGTCTGGATTTGTTTAGCTGCTGAGAACAGAAAGCTTTTGTGATCTGAACTTCTACTTATCTTTACAAAGATATCCTCAGGCATGCCTATAAATAGTAATCAGTGTAATTATTCAAACATATTAACACACATTAACTTTTAAGCAATGAAAGAAAAGACCAGAAAACCACAATTGATATTAATTTCTATATTCTGTTTCTGAATTACAAGGGAATGTCAGGGTTATAATATGGAAATGCTGTTATCACTTAATAAGCAGATGGCAATTTTTAAGTAACGAGCACATGAATATGCATCAGTGGGAGTCAGTTAGATAATAAAATATGTAAAAGGTACAAGAAGTGGAATGAAAACTGAAACAGAAAATGTTCAGTTTCTTGTATCCTCATCTCTTTTTTTAATGTGTTTTTATGTTTTAAGCCACTGATTAATGAAGCTAAATTAGCAGTTGGAAATATAAAGCCAGAGTCTTTGTCAGAAATCAGGTCTCTGAGGATGCCTCCTGACATAATCAGGGACATACTGGAAGGAGTTTTACGGCTGATGGGGATTTTTGATACATCATGGGTGAGCATGAAAAGGTGAGGATTTTATTTAAACTTTAAATAGTAATTTACAATATTAAACACTACCTGTTCCATGCAGGAATAATGTGTGTGCAGAATTCTTTGGTTTCATAGGGAAATAACCTCTTTAACACTTGTTTATTCTTAGTTAATGAATTGTTTTTACAGTTTCTTGGCCAAAAGAGGTGTGAGGGAGGACATAGCAACCTTTGACGCTCGTAATATTCCAACAGAAATACGAGAGAGTGTTGAAGAACTTCTTTCTAAAAACAGAACATCTTTTGATCCAAAGGTAAATCCTGATTGCATTACATAAAATGAAAAAAGGTGGAAAAAAAAAAGGAAGAAAAAGTCATGATTGTCTGATTTGCTGTCGTAATTTTCAGAATAAACTTTCTAAAACTAAAGAGAATATTAATTCTGCCTACAGATTTTTTGGTATAGAAAGATAAAAGTGTACCAGAGATTACAGTGAGGATTTTGATGGTGAGAGAAGTGTTACTACAGAGACTTTTGTCACTGGTATGAATTAGAACTCAGATCAAGGAACTGTAACTGGTTCCTTCTGGTCTCCTTCTAGCAGGACACTTAATTAAAAAAGAGGGACTGATGATGATGAAATGTATGGATGATGTTTGAGAATTGATTTGGCAGTATGTATAAAAAAGATTTCTTAAATACCAGTTCCCTTGTTTTTAAAAGGAAAGTTGTAGCTCCCTGAGAAGGAACACACTAATAAATTATGTGTTGATTTAAAACTTCTTAATTTCAGTGATGCTTCATAGTTGTAAAGATATAAATTATTTATTTATTTTAAAAAACAGATTGACAGACTACAATATATACTCTTAATAGCAATTTAAAAGATTGGTTCAGTAGATGAGCTGGCTAATTGGCATATTTAAGTTGATAAGTTGTAAATCTGTTTCAGTTACTTATCCTGTACTTCTCTCATCTGCAGTACACTTCAAGGACTTCCTTGTAACTGTTAACTGATTTTTTTCAGAATGCCAAACGAGCCAGTGCTGCAGCTGCTCCATTAGCAGCTTGGGTGACTGCCAACGTCCAGTATTCCCATGTCCTAGAACGAATTCAGCCTTTGGAAAAAGAAAAGGCTGCCTTGGAAGCGTAAGTTAGACACTGTTACAAAACAAATGTTCTTAATATCAATTCTAGTAGGTGAATCAAAAGCCACCAAGGAGGAATTGAAGTTTATTAAAAACAAAAGACATAAGAAAACTTAGCTAATCCATAGATAATAAAATGTTCATGCTGAGACAGAAAAAATAAGTGTGCAGTACTTTGTTCTCTCTGGAAGCTATGCTTTGCATATTTTTTGGCCCATCACAAGTTACTTGTCACAATTGAAATGTGTCAGGGAGAAATGAACATCACAGATATGCTTAAAATTTATTCTGTCATTGAAACCCATGCTACTTTATGTATGTGTGGTTCCTCTTTCAGCTATGTACCAAGCATAATCAGTTTCCCCTTAGGATCAAAAAGATACGACATAGTCTTATGGCCATCCATAGCCTGAGGAATCTGTACTATTTGTTTTGTCAAGTCTAAAAATTCTGTACTGGAAGAATTTATTCTGATTTTTAAGAACACATTTGAATGGGGTGTTTGGTCTCCATTTCTAAAGCTATTTGATGAACAGTAGTCAAAAATTCTACTTGTGAAGAAAGATTTTTGTTAATAAAATTCCCAAGACAGAACTGTCTCTATGTTTACTCTACCTTTTTTTGTTTCCCCTTTGGATTTGTAGTCTTAAAATAAATTTTATATTTTTGTAGTAATCTCAAGAAAACTAAAGACAGAAAACAGAAGTTAGAAGATCTGCTGAACTCTGTTGGTGAAAAAGTATCGGAACTGAAAGATAAGTAAGTTGGATTTGTTGATTTCAAGCTATAAATAAGAACATTGATGATTTTATATTATGAATAATGAAATCTATCTAACCAAATGTAACTCCCTGTTCTGCTCTTCTCTATCAGAAGTAGTGATAATTAAGATAACTGTACACTCAGTGGAGATAAAATACTGTTAGAACGCAATTCATCTCATCAATGAGATGAAATGCTCCTTTAAAAGTACCAGGTTCTCACTATTGACTGTATTGGAAGTCTTCAGTGTTGATGTTGTAGATTTCAAAGAGATGCAGTGTATCTCTCCACCTTTTAAACCTAAGTGGACTTTTATGTCTCCTTAGGACTTTGGAAACAGGACGTCTGCTGAATAAAGGCAGTGCTGTTTCTTTTAGGATGGCCTCCTTTTCTGACAGTTAGTAATCCCCATAGCATTTCGTCAAGCATGTGACTCTTAGTAGCATAAAAATTGCTGTGGTCAACCTTTATATTTTCTCCAAATTCAGTTTAATCCAAGTCTTTTAGTTCAATGTTTTTGTTGTGTAATTAGTACAGGAGATGCTTCACAAGCTGACATATGTGCATTACTAAAAGTCATGTTTTGTAGCATGCAATGAATTTTACTGGATGCATTAACTACTTTAAATATTAATTAAGCTAATTAGATATCAAACATCACAGAATATTACCTAAACTTTGCCTGTTGTCTGGGGTATGTTCTTATTTCATGCTAGTTTGCAAAATAGAGTACTGTGCGTTGAACTGAGGTCATCCGTGTGAATTGGCAATATTCTCCTTTAGAGGTTTCATAGATTACATTTACCAAAAAGTTACAAATGTAGAGTTTGGTGTTGAGCCTGCTATTGCCCTGACTTGGTGCAGAACAAAACTTAACACAATGACTAAAATAAGTCAGGCTGTTCAAATAGAAGAAGTTATTTTCAGACACTATAATCTATATTGCAAATCTCACAGATACAGCTACCTAAATATTGTTAGTTAAAAGTCTTAACAAGCTCATCTGCCAGTTGGAGGCAGAAGGTATAAAAAATTTTGTTCTTCATGAACAGTAAAGGAAGAATTCATTACAAATTCAGTCAATTAAGTTGCCTTGAAAATAAATGCCCACAAGTTTAGTAGTTCATGATAGCGATTACAAACACTAGTTGTTTTACAGGTTCCAGAGTAGAACAACAGAAGCAGCAAAACTTGAAGCAGAACTAAGTAAAGCTCAGAAAACATTGAAAGCCGCAGAGTTATTGATAAATCAACTCGATAGGGAACACAAAAGATGGAGCATGCAGGTTAGTGAAAACTTTCATAAATACATTTTACAGCTGATAATTTGAAAATATAATTTTTGAAGTTTTTTGAGAATGTGAGTTATTGCCATTCTACATTTCTACTAAGAGCATATTTATTTTCTCATTAGAAAGAAAAGCTTTTGCTATTTCTGAAGCTTTCTTTTACTTCTCTGTACAAGTTGCCTTACTTGTAGTACAGGTACAGAATGTGTATGTGTCCCCCTCCACCAGTATTTAATATAGAACGTACAATGTTCTTTGATGTAATTAAGATATGATGTAATGATGATGACTGAACATGTCAGCAGTTAGACTCTCTTAGTCAAAAGGGAAGGATTTTGGCATTAAACAATCATTGTCTTAAAACATATCTCCTTTATGGCATTGATGTTGGAAATGCAAATGTTGACCTACCCAAAATGTTGCATTGCTTTTGAAGTCTTCATTTATGTGTTTGAAACTTTGCTGCTGCTACAGTAGGGAAAGTGAACATATTCTATTTGCTTAGATGATATATTTGGAAGACACTGGCAAGTCTTTGGACATGCAGGACCTTCTTCAGTCTGAAAAAAAATGCAAATTTCAAGATATATGCAAGCTGAAAAAGGCTCTCACCTCCAGAAAATGATACCAGGCTTTCTTAGGTATCTTAAAATGGAAAAAAATCTCTCTGCTGAGAGACATGGTCCTGTTTCTCCATTGACACTGAAAAAAGCCTAGATAATTAAGACTACATACCTGCATTTTGAAGAACCAAAATGAGGGTTAGGTTGACTAGCATAATGGACAGAACTGAAATATTTTCCTCTGAAAGTAGCTTTGCAACAATTCTACCTGCTGTAGTAAGGATTGGGTGTATTTGAACCCCAGAGTTTAAATGGTTCCAAATGTGATTCCTCCCAGTTTTTCACTCTGCTACGTTACCCCTATCTTTAGAAGATTCAGACTATCTCTTAATCATATGCCGTAGGACATATTAGTCAGGAACTTATTCAATATTGAGGATGATGAAAAACAATATAAGCTTCTTTCATAGTAAGAAGCAAGTAATGAAGAGTTCCTTTTTTCTCTGTGTTTCAGCTTTATTTTTAAAGTCAGTATGATATAAAATGTGACAGCACTTTCAAACCAATTGTGGAAGTGATATATTATTTTGATGTACTGCATTTTTCTCCAAAATACTGGAATATTTCAAAGCAGAGGTGATATAGTGCAGATAAATTAGTTGAAGGTATATGATAAATGTATTTTATCATGCAAGTCTGAAAGGAATCACATCTTTAAGTAGAATAGATATATAGAGTGTTTAGTACTTGTATACTTATTGTAAGTGGTACTCACTAGTTCACTGTGTATGGTCACATAATTCTTAGTTTTCTTTCTAAAATACTATTTAACCAGTTATTTATGAGATGCAAGGTGAACTGTTCATCAAACTTGTAGGGTTTTAGTAACTCAGTCCTAAAAAAAATAAATCTGTCCATGCCCAGAGCTTAAAAGAACTTTTCCCATACTTTCATGTGTGTCTGGCTGGGGGTTAGCTGGGTATAGATACCTGAAATGCAAGAAGAGAAACTGTCTCAGCTGTATTCTCAGTAGCAGACAAATTTAATTCTGACTTTTTAGTAACTGATGTGAAATGTTGTTTGCAATGCACCAATACATTCAGTACTTTTTTTTAAGGTGTCAGAGATAAAAGATGAACTGGCTACGCTGCCTAAAAGAGCTCAGTTAGCAGCTGCATTTATTACCTATCTGTCTGCTGCTCCTGAGGATCAGAGGAAAACCAGCTTGGATGAATGGACCAAATCAGCAGGCCTTGAAAGTAATTTTGTGTCTGTTTGGTTTTCTGTCTCTTTGTGTAGGTAATTAAGCTTGATAGAGTGATTGAGGAAGTGAGAAATGCCAGCGAGTTCTAACAGTCACAATTGTCTTGGTGTTCCCAAATGAAAAGCGACATTTTCTTGCTCTTGGTACTTGTATATACAGACAGATGTTTTCATAGGATAATTTTATTAATTATTAAGATTATAAATTCTTAAGATTTAGCTCCATAGTCCTTGCTAAAAAGAAAAGTTTACATGAATGAATATATATAGTGTTGTAAATTTGCCAGTGCATTCTTAATGCTTCTGCTTTGTCAGTAATCATTTTTATCTGTGGGTGTTAAGAACACCATCAAATATTTTTATAGCATCAGCTAGTTAATAGTTCAAGCAGTTAAATAATAAATTGAAGGTAAATCTACAGACTTGCACTGTGAAAGACAGAGTCTCCATGGTATATAGAGTTGTTAGTGCTTAACAGTTATGCAGACTAAAAACTAGCACAAACTTACATTCTGTCATTTGTCAGAGTTTGATCTGCGTCGGTTCCTGTGTACAGAAAGTGAGGAGCTAGTTTGGAAAAGTGAAGGCTTACCTTCAGATGACCTCTCAATAGAAAATGCTCTTGTCATCTTGCAGGTAAATTTGGGGGTTTTTTTGTATTGTTTTGAAAATATTTCAATTTCTATAAATTTCACTAACATGACATCTTTCTGGAATTTGGAGCTATTTAATTTATGTTATTTTATTAGCACCAGAGAGCACACACAGAGAAACCAATACTTCACATAAGTCTGGGTATTCTGAAACAAAAGAAGAAAAAACCCCAGAACCAATAGTTTAAGAACATACATGTTTTTCTTTTTTGCTTGTACAATTTTCTTCCAGATATGAAACAGAGAAAATCTGGTATCAGTCTGTTCAAGCTTAAAGTGTGAATAATCATTAACAGCAATGCAATTAGTGGACGATTCCTCTATGTATGCTTACTTTGACATATAATTTAATAATAATTATAATACTTTATTTTTGGTCACAGAAGGGAAAAGGCTGCATGCAGATACCTTTCAAAACATCTAGATTCTAAACTTTCAGATTTTATCACATTAGCTCTGTGATACAGGATACAAAATTCCATTCAGTTAAGGCCAGTAGCTAATAATACTTGAGAAAAGAATGGTAATACTATGTTTAAAATCACAGTTCAGTTTTATCATAGTCATATGTAGATATATAAGTATATATATGCAATTACATAGTTATGTACATAGTATTGTAGCAATAAGGTCATTTATTAGATCTGCTAGAAAGTAAAGATTTAATGCCTTGAGGAGAGTCTGCATTTACCACAGGTAGTTTGCTTGGATGATTGATGGTAATCTCAAATCAGTTACAGACTTTTCTCCAATTTAAATTTATCTTGCTTTGTCATCTTGACATTAGATCTAGTTATTCCTTTCTCAGATTGATTAAATAGTTCTTCAATAAATTCCATTTTGTACCCTTAAAGGTACTTATATACTGTAATAAAATCTTACCTTCACCTTTTTCCTTTGTTGAATAGATTGAGCTCTTAAAAATCTCACTGCTTTTACAAATCCTCCCTCAGCTCAAGTAATTTTCTTTGCATACAGTTTTTTTTTCAATATCCTTTTAATACTGGAATTGGACATTGTTTTACCAATTTCATCTCTAGTGCAGTTCTCAAGCTTTTGTGCTCATCATCTTTTGATGTTTGGATTTTATCTGTGTTTCCCTGTTATTCAGTTTGAGATCATAGAATCATAGAATCATTTGTGTTGGAGGGGATTTTAGAGATTATCTTGTTCCAGCCCGCTTGCTATGGGCAAGGGCACCTCCCACTAGACCAGACTGTCCAGAGCCCCATCCAGCCTGGCCTTGAACACTGCCAGGGAGGGACAGGTCACTATAAGGTCCACCCAGAGCCTTCTCTTCTCCAGGCTGAATAACCCCAACTCCTGCAGCCTGTTCTCATAGGGAGGTGCTCCAGCCCTCTGATGATCTTTGTGGCCCTCCTCTGGACCCACACCAACAGCTCCATGTCTTCTTATGTTGGGGACACCAGAACTGGATGCAGTACTCCAGGTGGGGTCTCGTGAGAACAGAGTAGTTGGGCAGAATCACCTCTCTTGACCTGCTGGCCACGCTTCCCTTGATGCAGCCCAGGACACAGGAGGCTCCACCTGAACATCAGGAAATGCTTTTCACTATGAGGGTGACTGAGCACTGACTGGAACAAGTTGCCCAGGGATATGATGAAGGCTCCATTTGTGGAGATACTTAAAGCTATCTGGACATAGGCCTGTGCCATCAGCTGTATTTGACCCTGCTCAAGCAGGGAGTTTGGACAAGACAACCTCCAGAGGTCCCTTCTAATATCAACCATTCTGTGGTATCTTAAATGCATGTGTCAACTGTGAATAGCTCTTTTCACTTGCCCCCCTTACTACTATGTCTGGGGTCACTCAGTGTTGTGACTGTTGTGTAAGTTCTAAGCACTTAGATAATCAGTCTCAACATTTAGAAAGCAATGTGTATAATGTAACATATTTTTATTTAGTGACATAGTAAATCTTTGTACAATATTGGTATGGGAGCCACACATTAATAAAGGGTTTATTAAAATGAAAACCTGCTGTCTCGTCAGCATACATGTTACTAAGCAATATCACCAAGATCTACATTACAGTGTTTGCGAGTTTAAGATCTGGATTTTTGTGTTTCTAAGTAAGACCCAATTTATATCTTTATGCCTGCAAAATTCTTGTATTTATTAATGTTTCTAAAATGCATTGAGGTCCAAAACTGGAAGTACTGAACCTTTGCCCACTACAAGAAGAAAAAGGAAAAATAATACCTCTTTTTCTGAGTTGCTGACAAAAGCTGCAGGTTACACACATTGAATAGAGACTCCTGGTTTTAAGAAAAGGTGAAAACCTGCCTAGCATTAGGAGGACAAACACTTGAGCAATGTGGTTTTGGGTACTCTATTTTTTTTTCCAAGAAGTGCAATGAGAGACAAATTCCTTGTACTGTTGTTGTCACTTTGTTATTAGGCTGTTATTGTTTCTTTGTTAATGTTTGTTAATGAAAAAGATTTTAGCTATACCATTAGTTTTGGGAAATGAAAAAGGACTCCATTCAATTTTATTCTTAAACAAAACGAATTTCAGTAATTTAATTATTTATTTACTTATTTTCCCCTAGAGTAAAGTTTGCCCATTTTTGATAGACCCTTCTTTCCGGGCTACTGAATGGCTGAAGACACATTTGAAGGAATCACGTTTGGAAGTTATTAACCAGCAGGTGTAGTATTGGTCTTAGGATTCTGCTCTGCTTAAGCTTGCTGTATTCCAGATTTTAGAGAACAGTTTTTAAAAGGGTGTGATAACCAACACCAAAAGTGGGCTTTGTTTCCATGAATCATGTAATTTCTCATGGAGTTCTAAGTTACAATGATCTTTACATGGTACTGAAAATTTGTTTACTCAAGGAGGAGATCTTAGTACTTAAAATTGGAGTATCTACATTTGGTATTACTTCCACAAGTTTGCCTCTTCATGCTGCCCTTTCCAAGAATATCAGTAATTCCTGCTGAGAGGGAAATAGAGAGGTATTTGTATTCCTGGTTGTTCACTGGATTTCAGGAGTATGTTTGTACTTCTCTATGATTTTTGTGTTGTATTATGCACATTGGAAATAATAGGTTGGATTTCAGTTTGAGTGTAAGGTACCTGAGATTAATTGTCTACATCACTGTTTGTGTGGGTGGCAAGGCTTGGCTTGGTTACACACACATAGGCAGGCACCTAGTGCCATTCAGAAGTCCCTTATTGAACCTCACCTGGCCTCACAATACTTCTTCAACAGAGCAAAGTGTTCAATAGCTCCCTGCCAGCTCTGTGCAGGCCTTACAGATACTCTTTGATGGCATTAGACAGGTATTTTTGGTAATTTAATGCCTGTTCTGCTAGCTGACTGGCTTGATCACTGTTCAGGGTCAGTTTTCTGCCTTGTCTAGGATCTTAAACACCTCGTGCATGTTTAGACACCTGTACAAAAAAGACTGGATTTAGGTACCTTAATATTCATGTGAATCCCAACATTAGGTTTTGATTCAGTTTTATTGCATAGCTCCCCAATAACGTTTGTGGTGCAGTAAGTGGCCAGGACTTCCAGGTGTGCCTGCCAGATGACCCAAGAGCTATGGTAGACCTGTTTTCCTCTGGTGCAGTACTTGGAGACCTGGTCATGTTAAATAGGTTGCCTGTACGTCAGTAGCTGAGTAGATCAGACTTATTTAAACACTTGCAGCTGAACTCTGAAAAATCATATGATGCTTGTAATAGAATTTTTCAGCTATACTTCTCATTCTTAGATTTGGACACCTGCTGTAATGCCTTCCTGTTTGTTCTGAAGTGTTAATATTAAAAAAAAACACAAACAAAAAAACCCCCCAAAAACCCTAAACCATGAATCAAATTGATTTATTTTTATTTTCCCAGGACACCAACTTCCTAACAGCTCTTGAGCTGGCAGTGAGATTTGGGAAAACACTAATTATTCAGGAAGTGGATGGAGTGGAGCCTGTACTTTACCCGTTGCTAAGAAAAGATCTTGTTGCTCAAGGTGAATGACCAAGATCTTTACAAATGCTTGCTCAAAGCTTTTTCATTTCATATCTAATGTTGCATTTCTATATAATATAGAATTTTATTCTTATGAAAATCTAAGTATGATGTATTTTTTTCCTTTTTAACACTAACCTGCTGCTAAAGCTTCAGTGCATGAAACAGGTTGGAGGTATGTGCTTGTTTTGTAAGTGGTTAAATACTGAAAATTAATTAAAGATTTATTTTTAATGGAATTGACCTGAAGGTGTTTTTACAAACTCTTCACAATTTAAACTTCCAGTAATAATTTCAAACACATAGTTTTACATAGGAACTTGGGCCTTAAATAGACCAGAAATCACACAACTTGTTTTGCAGTTTGAAATCAGAGTTTTAGAATGTTGGTGTTCTGTTTCTCTTTCATTTGTGTGAAACTAAAGAAGCCACACAGCCCTGGCTCTGATGAGACTTTCAAATGGGCAGGTGGTGTGGTTTAACCCAACAGGCAGCTAAATACCTCACTGCTGATCACTAACTCCTCTGCAGTGAGATGAGCTATCCCCCCTCAGTTACATGCCAAGCATAATGTCATACGGTATGGAATATTATTTTGGCCAGTTGAGGTCAGCTGTCCTGGCTTGTGTCCCCTCCCAGCTTCTTGTGCATCTCTAGCTGACTCAATAAAGCATGAGATGCTGAAAAGTCCTTGACTGCTCTGCAATGATATCAGTGTGTTATCAAGATTATTCTCATACTATATCCAAAACATAGTGCTATAATAGCTACCAGGAAGGAAATTAATTCTGTCCCATCCAAAACCAGGACAGTGGGTTGTAAATATCAGCAAAAGGGTAGAATTTGGTGAAAGGAGTCTCCTTAACTGATGCAATGAAGGGGAAAAGAACCTGCATTTATGTTTTACAGTATCTATGCTTTGGAAAGATGATGTACTTTATATAACTTTATATTTAAGTGATTTTGATTTAATTGCCTTAAAAAGGCTGATACAGAAAATGGTGTTGAAAGTTTATCAAAGATAAATAGTAATAAGTATCTCAGCATGAATTATGTTGCTTATCTCAAAATTATACCAAAGTAGTGAGCAGAGTAAAAATACACCAATGTATGTTTTAAATACTTTCTAATTATTGTAATTAAAGTATATTTGCATTATCATTAGTGATTGTATTTCTGCCTTAAGTGTGACTTTTCTAATGTACAGTAGGAACTTTGGGCACTGAAAGCAGCTCAGGACCCCTCTTTGCTGTCATTTCATCTAATATTGAGATCTGATAGTGGGTGAAGTAGCAGTAATTCTTTACATGTAAACACATGGTAAAAATAAATGCACATGCTGTGGAGTTTTTGGATTTATCTTCTGTATATATAAGGTCTGCTTAGTACAGAGGAAATGGTAGTTTAAATCATTCTTCCATTACAGATGTGCTGGCTTATTTATCCTTTGTAAAAGTTGAGAGCACCACCAATGTAGTCACTTAAAGCATCTGTAGGAGGCTGCACCTTTTCTTTATTGACTAGCTTCTGGTGAACTTTGGAAAGCAGAGATACAGTGGTACAGGCATCTTAACTGGTTTTACTCAGTGAATTAAATTAAAAAATTAATATGTCTGTAGAACTGTGGAGAAAACAGATTAAATTAAAATATATTAATTTATTCAGGGAAATTGCTCATAATACTCAGGCGTCATCTTTTGCACACTAACAAGCTGTGTTGATGCTAGGTCTGTGGTCTGTGCAAGTTCAAATTAGGGAGCTAGTATTTTTTGAAAAGGCAGAATAGGTCACTATTTTTGTCTTTTCAGCTACTTCACAAGCATGCACACACGCACTCCTCTGTCAAAACGTGGAGCTGGGGGCCTTTCTGCAGCATTTTGCTTGTTATGGCTGTACATCTTTTCATTACTTGGAATAAAACGTTAAGAATAATGTGAATATATATACTGCAATAAATTTAGCCTTGTACAGCTTCCATTTTCCATTTGACATTTTTACAGCATAGGCCTAAAATTTATTCTGATCCTTGGCACAGAAGCAAAATTGGTATGTGATTTTCATCTCTACAACTGTTTTAGCAGGAGATTTATACTTACAGCATTTCTGATCTCCTCCTGGTGCTAAAAATAGAGAAGCACCTGACTATGCCACCTCAGAAATTTCTTTGGAAAGGAAATTTTCACTTTGAAACTTTTAATCTTATAATTCTGTTCTTCCTTCTTTTTTAGTATCAGGAGACAAAATCTTACTCTATTTGAGTGATTATTTTAGTCCATTTTTTTCTGACCCTGCTAGAGCAGAAGGAGGGTAGTGAGAGGCCATACATACAGTTTCGTTTTGTGACAGGCATATTGAAAAATGTCAGAATATTGGGAAGTGTCATCAGATATTGAAACCATGACACTAGACATTTAATAAATTACTTCTTCCTTTCATAGTGTGATTAAATGAAATGTATTTATAACAAGAAAAATTTATGGGATATTTCTTAATGGAATATTTTTCTTTCAGTCTAATGACTGAATCCAGCATCTTTAGCTTTGTAGACTTTATAACAATTATTATAGAAAGTAATATTTTAATAGATTTATTAATGTAGAATGTCAACCTTCTACAAGTAAATGTAACAGAACCAGAGATGAAATCTAATGGTTTTGAATCACATTCAGAAAATGTCGAAACATCTTAGTTCACCAGTACATAATTATGCCTAGTGTGTTTTGATAGAATGGTATATTTATGTGGAAATGTAAATGAATATGATTAAATTATGACAGGATTCTTACACAAATGGGGAATTCTGCAGTGCATCTTCTGTGGTGCTTTGTCTCCTTGATGTTTTTCGAAGATTTCAAAGATACACTAGTATTACTTTCTCTTCATTTTTTGCCCTTCATGCTTTTTGTACTGGGTGAGGATAATTAAACTACCCCCATGTATTAAAGTGCTGTTACTGCTTTTTTATCTAGCAGTGCAGAATAGGTTATGTTCCTTAATTTTTTATGAATTGTTTTTCTTTCTGAACAATTTATAAATACAATTTTTAATTGCATCCATCGGTTATAAAGTATGTCACAAATCATAGAATCATAGAATGCGTTACATTGGAAGGGACCTTTAAAGGTAATCTAGTCCAACCCACTATGGTAAGCAGGGACATCTTCACTAGAACTCCACTACCTTGCTGGTCAATCTGTTCTAGTGATCTACCACCCTCATATTGGAAAACCTTTTTCATGATAGCCAACCTAAATCTCCCCTTTTCTAGTTTAAAGTTGTTACTCCTCATCCTACTGCTACATGCCCTCATGAACAGTCCTTCCTTAGCTTCCTTACAGTCACCTTTCAGGTACTGGAAATACCGTTATTTTCAGATAATACTCTGACTGGAACATTCTAGAGAATGTAACATCCGTTTGTTATTTACAGGACCCCGTTATGCTATACAAATAGGGGAAAAAATGATAGATTATAATGAAGAGTTCCGTCTCTTTCTGTCGACAAGGAACCCACATCCCTTCATTCCACCTGATGCTTCTTCTATTGTTACTGAAGTAAACTTTACCACAACAGGAAGTGGCTTACGGGGACAGGTAGGCATTTAGAGTAAAACCAATGTATGTATAGCAGACGTTTATAGCTGCATCTATCTTCTGGAAGAAGCCCTGTAGTGCATTTTCATTACAGGTCATGGAGGTATTTTCTGTCACACAAATATGAATGGTAAAATTGGTACTGAAACGAAATACAAAATTTTAAAATCTTGGGTTTATGTGCTTTGAAAGCAAGCAGTGAGTTCTATAGAGAAAATGGAAAGAGACTCATTGACTTCAGTTGCAACAGATTAATTGCTAAGCTTTTGTTTTCTATTCAAGATGCATTTGCGGTACTGTGGAAGTATTTCTGTTATTGTTCTCCAGTGTCCTAGTTTGAGAGTAGAGCTAGCATCAAGATATTTTGTATGCTGGAAAAATGTAATGAAACAAAACCTGTATATTTTACTTCCTCCAAAATGCTAGTAGCTTTTGAGTTTTTTTCTACAATGTTTAGGTAACAAAATGTAGCATACAGGTGGAATAGAGAAAAAAAAGAAATAAGGAAACAAAATCCCCTTTATTTGGTATGAAATATTTTTTCCAAACTAACAAGAAGCTTAGAATGAGACATAAATAAGATGTTGATAAGTAAGATATAATTCAAAATGTAAGCACAGATAATACTATGGATTTCCTCCCTCCACTGGGGATAGGGAATTGATGTCATACAATGTAACCACTTGAACTGATGCGGTCTTTAAGTGGAAGTACAGACAAAGAACCTTTGGGTTTTGTTTTCTCTTTTTGTTGGAGGAAGAGAGGTTTGATTTTTGGTAGGCTTGCTGGAAGGAAATTGTCTACCATTCTTTCCAGTTTGTGCTTTCTGTCACTGTATCTTGTAACAGTAGACACAATAGTGAAGACTGACAGTCCTTTAAACACTGATCTGATTAAGATTGAGGTGCAAAGGTTTAGGCCTAATCTTAAACGGGTGTGAATCAGTGTCCTTAATAAAGCATTCCAGTGCCTTTCAAGATGCCCTCAAGCATCTTACCTGCCTTGCATCTGCTGCTATACACAAGGCATGGTTTGCAGTTGTTCCTGGGCTACTGCTGGATATCCAGGATTTCTATATAGATTTAAAGCTGTTGGATGTCTGGTGCAACTGAGTAAATCCTCAGAGATCTCATTTCAAAGATATAGACTATATACTTTTTTATGAGTATATATTATGCTGTGGAATTAAGGAATATATTATGAAATTTTTTTTATCCTTTTGGATCAACTCCTTTCTTTTTAGCTTTTGGCTTTAACAATTCAGCATGAAAAGCCTGATTTGGAAGAGCAAAAGACAAAACTGTTACAACAAGAAGAAGATAAGAAGATACAGTTAGCTAAACTTGAGGAATCTCTTTTGGAGGTAAAATAAGTTTATGTATTTTACATCTGTTAGATCACTAAAATACTGTTCCTGTTGTTATGGGTTTGAATGAAGATGATGAAAGTATTGAAATAACAAGCTCTCAGAATTTTTTATTTGAGAAAATAAAAGCATTCTTGGGACATTGGGAGAGTAAAGTAGATAAAATAATTACATAAGTTAGAAAACTGGTATTTCA
Source organism: Laterallus jamaicensis coturniculus (assembly GCA_022605575.1). Taxonomy (NCBI): domain Eukaryota; kingdom Metazoa; phylum Chordata; class Aves; order Gruiformes; family Rallidae; genus Laterallus; species Laterallus jamaicensis. Next base: position 743,406 of record JAKCOX010000139.1, read on the forward strand.
ATGTATTAAGTGTTGTTTGAATCATTGGGCTAGATAACAGGCTCTTTTAGACTGATTAGAAATGTAATTTTTTAATGTAACATAGATAACTTTTTTTTTACAGACACTGGCGACATCACAGGGCAACATATTAGAAAATAAGGATCTGATTGAATCTTTGAATCAGACTAAAGCAAGTAGTGCACTCATCCAAGAATCACTTGCTGAATCTCACAGACTTCAGAGTTTCCTTGATAAGGTAGAAGAATATTCTAATCTTTTATTGCTGTTTTTCTCTAAAAAATTAGTCATAAAGCTAAAAGTAGTCATCTTTTATATAGACAGTGTATATATACATATATATCCATAGGACTATAAGATCAGAAGCAGACTAAATTAATGTTTTGGAGTAAAAGGTATTTGGGATATGCAAGTAGAGAAAATCTTTTCAGTAATTAAATGACTTTGTTTTGCCCATGGTGAATTGCTACACAATTTAAATTCTGCCAGTCTGAATTAAAGGAATTTTCCCCAAGGACTTACTGGCAAGCAATGGGGTTTGACTTTATTTTTGCCATCTGTTATCGCAAACAGTATGGCTCATATAGATGTTCTAACTTAATATGTCCCTTGCTATTGCAAAAATTTAGATCATTGGATTTTCATCTGGCATGCTGGTTTTGTAACTCATTGCAGAGTTTTCTGCTGTCTTCTCATTTGTTTAGTTTAAAATTTTCTGTTGAATTTTGGGACACATTCTGTGGAAGAGGCCTCAGTGCCCTGGGGATTCCTTTTCAAAATGATCTTCACAATCCTTCAAATCCTGGTGGCTAAGAGAGCCAATGGGATCCTGGGGTGCATCCAGAGGAGTGTAGCCAGCAGGTCTAAGGAGGTGATCCTCCCCCTCTACTCTGCCCTAATCAGGCCCCACTTGGAGTATTGTGTCCAGTTCTGGGCTCCCTGGTTTAAAAAGGACAGGGATCTCCTTGAGAGAGTCCAAAGAAGGGCTACAAAGATGATTAAGGGCCTGGAGCATCTCCCCTATGAGGAGAGGCTGAGTAAGTTGGGACTCTTCAGCCTTGAGAAGAGAAGACTAAGGGGGGACCTAATTAAAGTCTATAATTATCTGAAGCAAGGGATGCAGGGGGAATTAGCCAGTCCCTTTTCAGTGGTCTGTGGAGACAGGACAAGGAGCAATGGCTGCAAGTTGGAGCACAGGAAGTTCTGCACCAACATGTGGAAGAACTTTTTCACAGTGACGGTGATGGAGCAGTGGAATAGGCTGCCCAGGGAGGTGGTGGAGTCTCCTTCTCTGGAGATATTCAAGACCCGTCTGGGCGCCTATCTGAGTGATATGTCCTAGGGAGCTGCTTTGGCAGGGGGGTTGGACCCAATGATCTCTCGAGGTCCCTTCCAACCCCTACAATTCTATGATTCTATGAATTTAAAAAAGTATTTGCTAAAAAATTCATTATGACAAGTTTTAAATCTCTTGAATTCTGTTTCTGAATTTGAAGCATCAGAAAATGTTCTAAAGCAGTGGGAGTCATCGGAGTACCTTTTTCAGTGAGGTGATTGTGCAGTAGCCAATAGATGGCAGTGATGTACTGATTTTTTTTTGTGTATGTATGGTGGGTTTTGGTGTTTTGTGATTTTTTTTTTCTTTTTTTAATCCACAGGAGAGGGACGCCTATCTCCCTTTAGCTGAGAGTGCAAGCAAGATGTACTTTATTATCTCTGACTTGTCCAAAATTAATAATATGTACCGGTTTAGTTTGGCGGCTTTCCTGCGGCTTTTCAAAAGGGCTCTGCAAAGCGAGCAGGTACTTCCTCTAGTCCTGACATTGTGAATGCTGCAGGAGAATTAATCAGTGCTGATCCTTAGAATTTTTTAGTTGCTCTGGAAATGTTTAGAAAATAATTTATAATAACTGATGATGAAAAGTATATTAAGTAGTGATGCTGAACTGTTGCGCTTTAAATATTCAGTACACATGCATGTGGAATTTTGATGAGCCTCCCTTAAGATATAAATCGTAAAATTGCTGTGCCATCTGAAAACAAAGTAACTCCCATTTGTAATTTCAAGCTTGCTCTTTGTCTAAGGTGAATTTCAAACAAGAAGGTTGATTATAACTTTACTGATGTGTTTATTTAAATTAATAATCTAATCTGCTAATAACACTAGTTGTATCTCTGTATGGTTCAGATACCTGAAGGAAGAACAAAACTTTACCTACTTTTATAGAGTTTGTACACATGCATGCAACATGTCTTATTGAAAACAAAATATTTACTTTTGTGTATTCTATTGGCCAGTATATTCTTTTTACTGAGGAATTATGGATTTATCCCTTGTCACATCAATCTTTAGATCAAAAACCCCACACTAAGCAATAATGTATTTTCCTTTTATTCAGCATCTCCAAAATTCAAATTATTTCATTTTGTTTCCACTTTTAAAAAGCATTCACCAGCCTTTCATCATGTTGCTTTTGGATTCTCCTTTATTCTGGCATCTGTGCTTACAAATTTCCTTCACCTTCACTCATTACCAGGAACATGGTTCTGACAATGTGAGCTTGACCTCTTTGAAGTTCTTTACCTATTGCTACTTTTCCGCATCATGAGATTCTAACTTCTTGTTCTTTCACACTTTTTCATATTTTCTTTTCTTCTATCTTATTATGTTAACCTATTTTAAGCTTAACTCCTGGTTTTGCCTTCTTTGCTTTCTTCCTTTTTTCTTCTCCTCTATCCAGTTCTTCCTTTATCCCTAGCTGTCTTTTAGACATGGGAAGGGTATTAGTCAAATCAGGTCATGAATCCAAATTTTCTTCCTTTATGAACTCATCTCTTCTAATTCCAGCATAGTAGAAAGGAACTTGTTTCTGGTATATCTCATACTACTACTTGTTACCTCCCCCACCTTTTTTAGGGGTTTTGTGTGTGTGTGTGTTCTCTTCTTTTTTCTTTTATCCTATCTTACTTTTGGTTTTCTCCTTCTGTTATAGTAAGTCTGTAAACTTTGAAGCACAGAGTATATTTAATGTTTTCTACAATATTTATTTCAGGTGGACCAAATTTGCCTGGAAGTTTAATAATGTCAATGTTTAATAATGTTTAATAATGTAATGTCAGCATTCCTGTTAAATAACATTCAGTATAGTAATTCAGGAGAAAAACAATTTTTTTTACCAAGTAAAAACTATGCAATATTAATGTTAGGAAAATATAATGTTATTTCTCTATGTAGTTTTCTTGTATATAATGTTGTACAATATTCACAGCCAAAATAGTCAAGGAAAAAAAATTAATTTCTTAATGCTTCAGCACCACTTCTGATTTCATCATCCACTTATTGATAGCTGCAACTGAGTTCAGTAATATGTGTTTAGAACTAATAAGTAACACATGGAGTCCAGATCATTTGTGTCATTCTGATGAAATTTATAGGATATATAAAAAGATTTTTACTTCCACATGAATCTTTGAAATCCAGACTTTCATTTTTAGGACTCAAGTGATACTGAAGAGAGAATCAATTTGCTTATTGGCTCATTGAAGCATATGGTATATGAGTATGTTTGCCGTTGTTTGTTTAAGGTAAGATTGGTTTGGGTTTCTTTGCTTTTATGCAGTGCACTGGGCTTGAAAATAGTGTTTCGGCAACAAGCTTTTGATCTACTTCAAATAAGCAATATTGTGTCAGTATATATGTAATGCCTGCAAAAAATAACTCTTGCAATATTTAAGATGCAGAATTTGTATGACTAAAAATTAGGATGTGACAGAATTAAGATTACTTATGCACATTTCTCCACAGAGCAGTTTTCTAATGGACAAGGCTGTTCTTGGTCTAGCCCTATTTCTGCTTTACCTCTGGCTCCTCAATTCTGCCTTATTCTGGCTTCATAGACAGTCCCAGATGTTGCAGACTTCTGAGCACTCATTTCTAGCACAACTCTGAGTGTTTGACCTAGCTGTCATGATAAGGTTTTGCGGGGTTATTTGTTCCATTTTATTGTTTAAAAGGGCACAAAAAATCCCATTGCAATATTCCTCTTTCTCTTTTCACACCCTGTCCCAAATCTCTGCCTGCTAGCTTGTTTGTTGCTGTCTGTTCCTCTGTTCCTCCATATAGTTCTTAATATATTTCTTGTTCGCTTGTATTTGAATCAGGTGAAAATCAGGTGATTTTCTTGGTGAAAATCTCGGATAGCTTTGCCCTTCACTTTCAATTTTAATTTTTTGTTTTACATGAGACAGTCATAACAGGAAGTGCTCTCATACTGGAGAGAACAAATTCAGCCCTCACGCCATCAGCACTCCACTGCTAATTCTGCCTTTTATCCATGCAATTTTTTTAAGACTGAGGCTTTACAGTTGTCTTCATAAATGGTATGGCTGGTACAAGTTCCTACCTTTTTAAGCATGTTAGAATTGGGAAGGATCAATTTGCTTTTCTTTCTGTCGTTAATATTTATGTCTGTGTGTCATTTGTGCTAGTGAGTGAAGTGGTGCCAAGAATTTTCCTGAGCACTGGAACAGGCCCACCTATACTGTTACCTTGTCCAGGCAGTTGCTGTCATAGCTTTGTCCTGGGCCAGCTAGCATTTTTCCAAACAATGCCCATTCAAGTTTTGGGTACTAAATCATCCAGGAACTAATGGGAAACTTGGATTTGTATGCAGACCTTCTCTGAGAGGATGAAAGAGTTGAATGATTTGGGCTTCAGCCATTCCATGGCTGTTTTTCTGAGTGTCGTATGATTGATGTTCAGGTATGTATTTTATTTATCAACACAGTTTGCACAGTTTGACCCTGCTTGCTAGTTGGGACCTGTTTGCCCTCCAGTACTATCCCTGTAACAAAACCAGTAGTAAATACATGTAAAATGACATTGGATGTCATGAATTTGCTTTAATGGTATCCTTGGGAAAACTTTATACCATGTGGTTTTGTAATTGAAAGAGTTAATACAGCAGAACTATTTAAAATGGCTGACAACTACTTTCTAAATCACAATTTGTAGAGATACAGATTATGTCAAGAGTTTGTTGTGGCTGCCGTCATGTGTTTCTGCAGTTACTCAAATCCCATTTAAGCTGCTGTGGCTCATATGTATGAATCAAGTTATATATAGCTTCCTGCTTGTTTCTAAGGTCAGCCATTCCAAGGGCAATTGAAACTAGAAGGGATGTGGTCTTTCGCCATGTATATCCCTTTAGTCAGTCAACTGTAATTCCAGAACACCAGGTAAATAATATATCTGTATTATTCAAAATGCAGGTGCAGTTGAAGTTAGTTTTACTACACATGAGAAAACTTAGCAAAGATGATGAATATCTTGAACATCCTCGCTCCATGGTTTTGTTCTATGTTGCTCTAATCTTTGTTTCTGAGCTGATGTGTCAAGCTTATAAAAAGGCATCTATATGAGGAAACAGTAATCGTAAAAAGAAAGCAGAAAAAAAATTTGTACTTTGTGTAATTTTGGTCTCAAAAATTAAGTAGATGTTGAGGTGAGAAAGGCAATGTCAGTCAAACAGTTCCTCTTACACTTTAAAACACACATAATATTTTTGTAGAGTATACTTCCTTATCTTCTCCTGTCTCTTCAGAAAAGTCACATGCAGTTGGTTGATCCGAGAATATAGAATTATAGAATTGACCCGGGGTATAGAATCACAGTACATGTATAGTATAGCACAATTAGGGAAAACAACTCTTGCATAGCTAGACAATGATGTAGAATAGCTTGAAAGCCTTGTACTTTCCAGGATAAGATAAAGATAAAGGGCAAGGACTGGAGGATGGAATAATAGGTGTATGACTAGGACCAAAACATTCCGAGGAAAGCAGACAGTCAACAAGGCCATACGCTAACTCAGACCGATAAGAACGTTGCAAACATCAAGACCAGCACATTCCAGGCAAAGGGTGAAAAATATGTCATGAGGTAGACTCGGAGCCTTCCGCCCAAAGACCACCGAACCCCTTGCCCACAATTTTTTTAAAAGATCTGCGCAAGCGCGAAGGACTGATAAGCTAATTAGCATGTGAAGCGAGAGTAGGCGGGGTTAGGTAATTAATATGTATAGGCGTTAGTTGAATATTCATTGTTTGATTGTATAAGTATGGGATAGTTTCGCTGCTCCGGTGAGCACGTTTGTGATGGAGCGATCCCCCGTGCCCCTGCGCGCAATAAACATACCTACTTTATAACTTTCGAGTTATAGAGTCTATTTCCGTACGTCAGGTTTTCAGTAGTATTCTGGGTAATTTAATATTCTTCAGAGCGCTAATTCTCTGAGGCCAAGGACAATCAGACTGTCATTTCGAGGTACACATAAGGCATGTATGTGGGAAACCATACCACAGATAACTCAAACAACATTCTTTAGAAGTCAAGATTAGCAATGCTTTCTGTAAGAATGCAGGTTTGCTGAGATGCCTGTGCTTAGCAGGCTTATCCCAGTCCCATTCATCATCGTTTTTATTTCTCTTCTTCCCTTTCACTTGCCCCTTATGCTTTTAGTTATGTTTCACTTTCTTGAAAGAAGAGGTAGTAGCTTCCTTATGCTTACTTAAAATTTTAATAAGAGAAAAGACATTTATATCTTGTATTGTCTGGTAAAGTGCATCTTTCAGGTAACAGCAAGACTTTGAAGATTGGAGGCCTCAGTCTAGGTTTCTGAGTGGTCCTGCTTTTCCAGAATCTTCCAGTTTTTCACCTTGATTTCATTACATAGTAATCCATGCTTTCCAGCACAGCTTTGGTAAAACACACATGCAAACCTTTTTTTATGTATGGACTTAAGAATTCCAGCTTTAACAAACTAACATTGGTTTTGAAAATAATGTCTTGAATGTTTGCATGGCTTGTTCTGTGGCTTCAGTAAATCTTTATTCCTGGTTTATTGCTTCAGTGATTACAGATTGGTTGAAATTCAATGGATGCAACAGACCTAGGGAAAAGTTAGAAGGTTACAGTTGTTTTGTTTTTTGGGTTTGATTTTTTTCTTCCCCAGAAATTCTGTTTGAACATTTTGCTATAAGATTTTGAACATTTCCTCCTATGCACAATTTAAAAAATAATTGATTATGTTTAGTATGTTTCCTTTATTAGAAGTACCTGTTTCTTCTTCCCTTGAATTTAGATCTGCTTAGCTGCAGGGTTTGGGGTAGTGCTTCCATCTGTGTTCCGGTTTTGTATATCAATTTTAAATTAGGGTATACGTCACTAAGTCACTACTATGAAATTAGAGCTGTTTTAAGAATGAAATGTTATTACTTATAAAAAACCCAAAAAGGCGATTTTTGATGAACATATGAATGCATTTTACTGCTTTTATTTCAGGCTGACCAACTAATGTTTGCTCTACATTTTGTACGAGGAATGCACCCTGAACTTTTTCAAGAGAATGTAAGTGCTAGAGGCAAAAATCCTCAAGTGATTTACTTAAAATTAATACAAAGAGTAAAATGGTAAATGAAAAGTTTTTGTCAATAAATGTAGGATCTGGGGTTTTAGGTTTATATGATGCTGTTTTTTTATGATAGCTATTTTTGCTTGTCAACATTATATTTATTAGGTTCTAAGTAAAGCTTACCATGAGATAGATAAATGGTTGCCTTTTAAATCAGGGTCTGAAAAACATGTTTATATAGCGTTCTGGCAGTTTTTTGCAAGTACTGTATCAGTACTTCCTGCCACCGCGTGTGCAGATATTTATCCACCCTTTCAGTTAAATATGGATATTCCTTACAAGTAAAGTGGTTTGCTTTATGCAGTGAACCTGCCTGATTAAAAGAACACAGATTAATCTTGTTGGTACAGTCATACTCTGGCTCATGGAACTTTACTAATTCATCTTCATTATTTCTTTTCAACTTCTGAAAATATCTTGCTTTTTCTTCCTAGTCCTTGAGTTTACAATGTCAGGAAGGCAGCAACTTAGAAATACTTTTCTGACTAAATTAAAGCCTGGCTGCGTAGGCTTCCTAAGTATTTCTAGGTGCTGCTTTATGTGCTACTTGCTGTTGTTAAGTGTACGCTTTCATCAGCTACTAACAGTCTTAACAAGATTACATATAGTGCAGATTCCTGCAGTATCTGGCGGTGTTCAAAGACAGGTTGGATGGGGCTTTGGTCAACCTGGTCTAGTAGGAGGTGTCCCTGCCCATGGCAGGGGGGTTGGAACAAGGTGATCTCTAACCCAAACCAGTCTGTGATTCTATGATCTGAATACTCAAAATTTAAACCAAGCAAATAACACCTATAATTTTCTTACTTCTCTGAAAGGTAGAAGTTACTTTAATTAAATGGCTATGCAAAGAGTGATTGTGCAAAATACTTACTGAAAGAAAATGAAACTTAAGTAGTTTTAAAGTTACTTCATTTACAGCTTTTCATGTGATGAGATTAGAAGTCATTTATTATGCTGCTAGAGAATTTAGTATTCAAAGTCCCTGTCCCAAAAGAGTTCAACCTCATGTGCTTATGAATTTTTGCATAGTGATGAGAAATTTTATGGTACAACTTCAACATTGTATTATAGCACACCTTGGCTTTTAGTAGAGGCATTCTTTTTCTGAATCAATATGTATAGATTTTTCTGAGGTAGTTTTACAGGTCTCTACATATTATTCTTCTGCTTTTCTTCATAAAGATGTGACACAATTTCTGGTTTTAAAACTGGAGAGCCATTATATATTTTTCTTTGCATGAGCATTTTCCATGAATTTGGGAGAGGATCATCAGTTTGTAATTGAAAGAGGGAGTTGTTTCAAGGCTCAGATAAATTAATGGGTGTAAAAAAAGCTGTGCTATGGTCTGTATCAGAGTAGTAGTACATGACTGACTTCTTTAAATTTTGAATGTTATTATTGTCTTTAACAAAAAAAACCCCTTTTTCACAGAATTATAGATGCCAGTTATATAACATGTCAATTATATATATGAATATTTTAAAGTCTATTTCTTACCACCTCCAAATGTAGGATTATGTAATTTCTAGTATTTTTAAAAATACACTTACCTAATCTGTTTTAAAATGAATAAAAGCTGTTTTCCTGGATACAGGTACCAAGTCTAAAAGACTTAATCATACATAAACTCAGCTTATATTTTCCTTTCTTCATGCAACCAAAGTATTCGTACAAATCTACTGTATTAAGTATTCCTCCTGTTGTGATAACTGCATCTTCTGTACTGTAACATGGAAGGCTATGGAAGTGTGGATTCTGTAGCCTCTCATCAGTGGGCTACTGATGCCTGATCAACCAGATCAAATTTGTCGCTTCTTGCTAGCCTATAGTTAGCTAATTTGGGTAGGATCTATGGGTGCTGAGAAAGGATAAGGATTCTACTTTCATTTGTTTTTCCTGCAAAGCATTGTATTCACCTAGTTTGGAATCTGCAAACGGATTTCCATGCCGATAGTATCACACAGAGCTTTAAAAATGGCCTATGACTCTGAGAACGTAGGCTTTAATTTGTTCATCTTTCTGTTTTGCTTGCATGCTACTACTACATGTTAATTTCTGTTCTTAAAGATATCTTGTGACTTGTGACATCTTGTGAGTTGCTAATTTATTCCCTTAGGAATGGGAGACTTTTACAGGTGTGATCATTGGAGACACCATAAGAAAATCTGTAAGTTACACTTTTTTCTGTATTTTGAGATAAGGAACATTTACTTAAAACCTGCAAAGTTAAAGTTCTGTTCTTGCTGTATTGTTTAACTAGTCATACTCATATGTCAAAGGAACAAATTACTTGTCATGTACATATGTATATATTTTAAAAGTATTTGAACATGGCAGCTCATTTTCTAATTTGCGCAACTTCTTGTCTTTGTTTCTTTCTTTATTTTTTTCTGTTAACAGAATTTCAATTTGCTTTTTCAGTGGTATATTTGAGAAAGTTTAAGTCCTCTTCTGACACTAAATCCTTCTTTCTTCCAGTGATATATCTGTGTTATTTGTGTTATTTGTATGGATTGATGAAATTGTCCACACGCTTTGCTAATTTTGACATACTTTTCTTCCCCTAACCTCAGAGTTCTGCATCTGGAGATGTATTTATCTATCTTCCTAGGTGACAGAGCTGTCTTAAGAAGTATCTGTTGCATGCCTGACCAATCTCCAAGAATCCCTCAATTCTACTGAATCTGCATAGTTTCAAACTAACCTTCCAATAGAAAAGGGTAGAGAAAAATGCTCAGCTTTGCAGAGTCTTTTCCATTATATTCCCTCCAAAGGATTTGAAGGGTGTTTTTAGGAAACACAAACCTAGTCAAGAATCTTGAGCTCAGTCTTTGTTTCTTCTTTTGCTATTCTCCTCTGCTTCATTCTGGGTCAGACTAGCTCATATCCATCAGGCTTAGCTGCAGTTTTCCTCGTTCCTAATTACTTTAAACCTTAAACCTTGTTCACACGTCTGTCAGGGTATCTCTACATCCAGTGGTACAAGGCAATGACCAATGTGAGTACTTTGTTTTTAGAACATCTGTGACACGAATGGCGTTCACATGCGCGCGGGCAGAATTGGCAAGTCACTTCAAACACAATGTATTACTCAGATTTTCTTAGCTAGGTAGTTGGTTGCTAAAAAGATCCTTAAATTCAGTTTCTCTATCCCTTAGACGACTACAGGTTTTGCATTTCAGTGTGATATAGAAGTCTTTCTTCATCTCTGTGAAGTCTTTATAATTCAATTGGATGTCAGTGCCAGAATGTTGCAGACCAATCTCAAGTTTATTCCTAAAATTGCTTCCAAGTTTTTCACTTCTCTTCTTTCTCCAACTTCATTACTCATGGCTGAGACATCCTTTTGCAAGAAAGCTTTCCTGTTTTCTGCTGAACATTTAAAATTACTCTTGAAGTTGCTCAATGGTTGAGTGATCCAAATTCATTTCCTTACAGAGACTGTCAGACTGGTTGATGGGTCCTGTAAGATTTTTTTATAAGAATGATATAGTGAAATATAGAAACTCCACTGAAGCTTCAGCTCTGTTGTTCATCCTTAGAACTCTCTCCATCCTCAACATCTAGGGTGCAGAAAAAGAGCTGCAGCCAAACTTTACCAGTGCAGAGATATCAAGAAGTAACACTTTTCCTAGCAGACTGCATCAGAATTACCCTTTGTGTGAAGAACCATCTTCTTCATGACTTTGAATATATGCAGTGGAGTTATTTTTAGAAGTCAGTTGCTCAGAGTGCATCTGTCAATAGTCATTTGGGTCCCTCTTTTTTTAATGGAAAAGAAAACTGAGTTGAGTGTGTCACTCGGAGAAACTAAATGATAAAATATTTTCAGGCTGTGGTGGTTCAGCCCCAACCAGTGGCTGAGCACCACATGCCACTTGCTCACTCCCAGAGGAGAAACAGGTGGAGCCTCAGCCTCTGTGGGTTGGGATAAGGACAATTTGCTGACAAACTCACCGTGAATGAGGAACAGTAACAGATCGAAGCAAATTTGACTACACCCAGTGGTAACACAGAGTGCTGAGTGACACAAGGACCACTGACCTGATGCCCCAGCAGCACTCTGACTGCCCTAGAGGCACCCAAGAGCAGCCCTCCCCAAACATCCTCTTTTATGGGGGAGTGAGATAGTATGATAAACAGCCCAGGCTGACTCAGGTCACCTGTGCTGGCTGTTTGTGGGGGTTAAGTCTGGCCTGGCCAGAACCAGGACATGGGCTCAAGCAGTTAAGCAAACATTAATGTGAATAGCATATCTTAAATGTAAAATACTGGTAGATTTGTTTTGTTATGCTATTTGTGAATTTAGCAAAAGATCACAGAGAGGTTCCTGTTACAAATGCTATTTTAATTTAAAACATGGATTTCACAATCGTAATACTAAATATAATGTTTCACAAAAACATAACTTCTGTGTGTAACATGTAACTTACTTCATTAAGGATTCACGAAGTGTTCGTGATCAGATTCCCTCTTGGATAGAACAGGACCGAGCCTGGGCAGTAGCATCTTTGAAGGTAAACATTATGCAGTGTGCTGAATTTAGTTTAAAAAGCCTTTGGCTTTAGCAAATAGTAATTGGGACTTGAATGCTCAAATATGTTTTTGTCAGATGGAACTTTTTTTTTTAATTTAAACTGTATATTATGTCTTCCAGAAACCATGGCTTCATATTTGAAAAAAAACCCCCACTGTATTTTTAAAATTTCATCTAACTTTACTAAACCATGTCATGTATGTGAACAAACCTGTATCTTACTTAGAAGAATACTGTAAGCCTATCCAAAGTACTACAAATACTATAGATAAAAAATAGAGAGAGGAAAAATTGCAAAGAATACTTCAGTTTCAGATTTCTCTTACGTAATGCCTTTCAGGAACCACTTCATATTGGATTTAAAAACACAGACTATTTATTGAGAACGTTTTTTTTACTTAGCAGATTTCAGTGCGCGCACACACACACACTCTTTAAAGGTATTTCAGAGATTGTTTGCTCAGATCAAGTAGATTCAAACTAAAAAGGCACTTTGATGTTTTGATTCATTCTACAGCAGTCAATTTGACATCCTCTGATCCTGAGGGGAACTAAATGAAGATGCTGGTTCTTGATATTTGGTCTTGGGCTTTTCTCCTGCATGTAGCTTAGTATCAAGAAGGAAAACTTGGACTGGTCATTGGCAAGGACTTCTGCTGCTAAATCCAGGGTTCAGTATTTTTCATTTCTCTTGACCAGATGCCACACCATTGCAGTGATGGTGTGGCAAGCAGGAGTTTAAAACACCAACCAACCAAAAGTTGTGTAACTGAGGAAATAAGTAGCATATATGGATAGCAAAAGAGCCTGGTCATGATTAAAGGAAAGGACCACAATTATGTGAGCCCAAAGTTTATAAACAAAGAACCTAGAAGTTTAAAAAGACAAATATATGGAGAGAAAATGCACACTTAGCATTTCCAGGGAACAGGTAAACAAATGGTCCTTTTTTAAACCTTCCCTTTTGTTTTTTTAACTCCAAGGATAAAATTGGATTGTTAATGTGATATGAGCAAGTATTTACATGTTTATGTTGTAGTGGTATTTGTAAATTAATTAAAATATACAGTCCAGATGGCTATTCTTCTTTATTCTTAAATATGCAGTGTTTGTTTTTGCAGATTTCTCTCCCAGGTCTCTATCAGACACTTTGCTTTGAAGATGAAGGTCTATGGCGCACTTTTTCTCAGAGCTCTATGTGTGAACAAGACTTTCCATTTACTCTTGTAAAAAGAATTACTTTATTTCAGCAGGTAATCTTTCCATATTAAATTATTTTAAAATAATTATAAGCTAATCACTGAAAGTAAGTTTTACATCTTGGGAATTTAGGCCAGGTTGAAGTAAAAGCAGTGACAGTCTCTATGTTGTCTAACGCATAATTTGTTCATTTAGTCTAAGGAATTTATTTTTTTGTAATGCATATTTAGTTTCCTCTTATCTGAGTCTTTTTTGTGTTGGCATATTGGCTGCAACTGAGCATACCCTGTAAGGTAACAAGCTCTTTATTAATATTCACAGGATTTTATGAATAGGTATTAAAATTCTTTCATAGTTGCCTTGTTACTGCAGAATTTGTCAGCTTGCTGAGCATCATTAATTTAATACACCATTAAAAGTGCAAACTCACACATCTGACTGAAAACCACAAAATGCAGTAGCAGACGCTGCTTTTCAGAATTGTAGTCATGAAATACTACTCTTCCTGAAAGCTTGGTGATTAAAGAACTCGCCAAGAATGCTGGAGTGGCAGGTTCCTTCCTCCACCTGGGGATACTTCTCTGGCAGACAAAATGTCATCCGGCTTGTGTTTATGGAAGAAAAAGTGTTGTTACTTACGTTCAAATGATGCTGTAATTTTTCATTTAGAGTCACTTCGTATAAAATTAAGGTCCATCAAAAGAAGGGATGGGTATAAGACAACAGAATTTCATGCAGCCTGGCTCTTTGGGGCTCATTATTTGGCATTTTTGTGGACTGGGTGGAATTTAGGAACAAACCAATTTACAAAGGAATTTTTCTGAGTCGTTTGATGAAATGCAGAAGAGCAATTCTTTTTGTGCAGTAAGGGAGTGGAAGGGACCTCTGGAGATCATCTTCTCACAACCCCCTGCTAAAGCAGCATCACTTAGAGCAGGTTTTACAGGATCACATCTAGGCAGGTTTTGAATCTCTCCAGTGAAGGACACTCTGTAACATCTCTGGGCAGCCTGTCCCAGGGCTCTGTCACCCTCGCAGTGAAGAAATTTTTCTTGATGCTGAGGTGGAACTTCTGTGTACCAGTTTGTGCCGTTTGCCCCTTGTCCTGTCACTGGGCACCACTGAGAAGAGTCTGGTCCCATCCTGTTGACATCCACCCTTTAGATAGATAAAAGCATTTATCAGATTTCCTTTTGGTCTTCTCTGTTCCAGGCTAACCAGCCCCAGCGCCCTCAGTCCCCAAATTGTCCTTGTAGCCCTCTACTGGAGTCTCTCCGGATGTTTCTTGTCTTTCACAAGCCCAGAACTTGTTTCTACTGAAGTTGCACTGGTTGGTTGCAGCTGCCTGTGCTGCCTTTGCAGGAAATGGAATGAAAAAGAGGTAGCTGGCAGGGACAGTACAAATTTTATTTGGTTCTCAATCGATTAGCTCTTGGTGATCTGTTGTCTTTTGCATCTACATAACTATAAAGTGTGAAAGTCAGAATACCTCTGAAAAAGAAGCTAGATTTAGGACTCTGAAGGTGTGCTTCAATAAAGGAAATTATTTCAGAATGTATCATTTTACTGTATTACTGCACTGAAATCAGAAACATTAGCATTCCATTTAGAAAGTTACAGTCTAAATACATGTGTTGAATTTTGATTGCCAGTATAAAGCTAAGTTTGCTTTCTGTCATCCTAACTACCCACATAGCTACCTTTTTTGTAAAGCTCTCTGGAAACTGTTCCGGCTTGCTAAAAGACATTGGCTGTACACCTATATCCTGATTCTATTAAAAGGACAAGGTACTTAAAATAGAACAATTACATTACATTATATTGGAAAGGCATGATCAGATAGCTCTATATATTCATATATATATTTCTGATACATATATATATTTCTGATAGCAAAGCTGAGAGAGCAAGGGATAGATGAGTGGACAGTGAGGTGGGTTGAGAACTGGCTGTCGGACCGAGCTCAGAGGGTGGTGGTCAGTGGAGCAGAGTCAGACTGGAGGCTTGTGACTAGCGGCGTTCCCCAGGGCTCGGTGTTGGCTCCAGTCCTGTTTAATGTCTTCATTAACGACCTTGATGAGGGAATAGCATCCACCCTCAGCAAGTGCCGATGATACAAAGCTGGGAGGGATGGCTGACACACAGGAACACTGCGCTGCCATCCAGCGAGACCTGGACAGGCCGGAAAGCTGGGCAGGGAGAAACCAGATGAAATTCGACAAACGCAAGTGTAAAGTCTTGCACCTGGGGAGGAACAACCGCATGTATCAGTACAGGCTGGGGGGTTGACCTGCTGGAGAAGAGCTCTGTGGAGAAGGACCTGGGGCAATGGCTGCATGCTGGAGCACAGGAAGTTCCGCACCAACATGCGGAAGAACTTTTTCCCAGTGAGGGTGACAGGGCCCTGGAATAGGCTGCCCAGGGAGGTGGTGGAGTCTCTATCTCTGGAGACATTCAAGACCTCCCTGGACGCCTGTCTGTGCAATATGAGCTAGGGAGCCTGCTTTGGCACGGGGGTTGGACCCGATGATCTCTTGAGGTCCCTTCCAACCCTTTTGATTCTATGATTCTATAAAATCCCTATTCTAAGGAGAAATTTAAAGAATTTAGCCCTCTTAGGGTGATCTTGCTTTTTAAATTGTCACAGCATACTGTTATAAACTCATCTCTTCCCAATATATTTTATTTTAAGGTCCTTGTGGTCCAGGCTGTCAGACCAGACAGGCTACAGAGTGCCATGGCTATTTTTGCATGTAAAACCCTAGGTAAGCTAACTGTTCATCACTGTGTTTCTACGCAATTAAATATTTTTGTCCTGTGCTTCTCTATTATCTTAATAGTTCTTATGGAATCCCTATGTTGTAAATATGCTGTAAATGGATTTGCTGATTTTGTTCTTGAAAGTGTTGTTAAGAAGTGCTTTTTAATGTTTTGGTTTATGCTGTGTAATGATTTAAAATATAATAAAAATCCATCAGATTGTTTTAACAAATTCTTGAACACTGGAGTAATTTAAAAAGGATAGCTGGTTTTATACAAATTCTCCACTACAGCATTTTCCTTAAGACATAAATTTTCTAAAAAGGACGATTTCTTTTGTCATTTATCATTTAAAAACCATTAGGTTTGAGATTTTATAAATTTGATCTCAAAAGACAGTCATTTCTGCCTCTTGGACTATAATATAATTTTTATTGGTTGTTTAGAAGTACATGTGATTTAGAGTGATTCAATATTCTGTCTGTTTGTTCTAGTCTGACTGTTTCATCTCTGAGGTGTATTGTATCCAGAGTTTAGGATGTCACAAAACTGGGAGGGGTGGCTGACACACACCAGAGGGCTGTGCTGCCATTCAGCAAGACTTAGACAGGCTGGAGAGTTGGGTGGGGAGAAGTTTAATGAGATTTAACAAGAGCAAGTGTAGGGTCTTGCATTTAAGGAATAACAACCTCAGGTACGAGTATAGGTTGGGGACTGGCCTGTTGGAGAGCAGTGTAGGTAAGAGGGACCTTGGGATCCTGGTGGACAGCAGGATGACCACGAGCCAGCAATGTGCCCTCATGGGTAAGAAGGCTAATGGTGTTCTGGGGTGTATTAGAAGGGGTGTGGTTATGTGCAATGGTAGGGCAAGGGGCAACAGGTGCAAGCTGGAGCATAGGAAGTTCCATGTGAATATAAGGAGGAACTTCTTCACTGTGAGGCTGACAGAGCCCTGGAACAGGCTGCCCAGAGAGGTCGTGGAGTCTCCTTCTCTGGAGACATTTTTAACCGACCTGGATGTGTTCCTGTGTGATTTAGTCTAGGTAATTTTGCTCTGGCAGGGGGGGTTGGACTAGATGATCTTTCGAGGTCCCTTCCAACTCCTAATGTTCTGTGATTCTAAATAAGCTTAATATTTCAATAGAGCACAACAAAGCTTTCCTTTCATTTTTAGCTGTTAATAACAATACACATATATGGAAGATTATGAATGTATCTTTGGGGTGGACACTGTGCTTTTCAACATCATATTCTGTGTTGTGTACGGACAAAGCAGAATTTTTTCATTTTAATGTGGTACATGTGGTACAGTGTCAGTACAGGAGTGGGATTGACAGAAGGGATAGAATCTAGATTTTAAAGCCCTTAAATATAAGTGGCAAAGGCTGTTACTAATCTGGTTGAAAATTATTCTGGAAATTGACTCATACACTGCCGAGGTGATATGACTGGACTTCCAGTACTTGTGATCATCTGCATTTTGAGTAATCTCAAGATGGGTGATTTGGCATAATAATGCAGTAGAAAAGTAACATAAAACCCCCAATGACTGCGATAATTTTAACTTCTTGAGATATGTGTCATTTGTAAGTTTAGATCTCTGATTTTTACATGTTTATTGGTGTCTGTGTGAGAGTGTTATCTTGCTCCCTCTTTGTGTCCTGCCTGTGGGCATTACTTGTTGGTCAAAATTTGTTCATCTCTGCCCCTACTGCCATTATTTTCAGGTTAGCCTGGTCTGTCAAACATTATTAGTAGGTAGAGAGTGTACTTTTGTTATGGTGTGTGTACAAGTCCCATGCTGACAGTATCCCTGCCTGTTGGAATCAAATTAGGAATGTAATCCACGTGGCTATCAAAAAGCTCATCAGAGACCTGAACACAGAGTAAGTTTATTCACCCACTTACTGTCTTCCAAAACTTAATGTATTATGTGAACAGTTAGGTCTGTCTCAATACCAGGCACTCCACAAGGGCATGTTGTTTGATGAAGGAGAGTGTGGCCTCACTGAGGAAAGCAGAATACCATTGACATGATTTGTAGGCAAGGTTTCATCCGCAGATTTTTCATACATATCAGTGAGATTTTATTTTGACATTGTGTCATAAGTCATAACTAATTCTTTCCCACTGATAAAAAGGGGTCATGCTTATATGATTTTTTTTTTCCTACTATGTCTTTTTCAGGGTTCTTTCCTTGAAACTTAGTTCAGAAGGGAGCTGGTAATTTTCCAATCTCCTTTGACTATTTTCCTGTGAGAAAAATGAGTTCCAAAAGAGCTCTAATAGCCTACAAGAAAGGCATCCACTTTTGTTTCATCTAGATAATTTTTTTCCCCTTTTTTAATCTCTAATGTATATTTTTAAATTTACTGATGAAGGGGTTAAAATAATTTATTTTGAAGATAGTGTTCATAAGTCTTTTCTATACAAATATTTTTATTTATATTATTTCTATACAAAGTATGTTTATTTATTTTATATGGAAATGCAGCATGTTAGCAAAAATCATTTTGATAGTATACTCCCAAAGCATTCCGTGTCACTTGATGAGTTGAGGGATTTTTCATTCACTTAGAGTTTTTGAGTCTGGCTACATGAGAAATGTTTAAAGAGGCTTGATTTTAATTAACTGCATTTTCATATTTTTCAAAAAAGAGATACACAGAAAATCAGTGCAGGCTAACAAGTCTGTATTTCATTTCCATAGGCTGTTTTCTATTAAGTAAACCAGAGTTCTCATGGTCATGTTGCATCTAGGCCAAAATAAAATTGCTTGCTAAAATAAAAGAAACCTTACCCTCTCCTGCTTTCTGTATTGGAATTCTGAGTGGTAATAGAACACAGATAGTTTTGTAGGTTGTTTCTCAGTGTGCAGATCACCAACAGAAGGAATTTTCCCAATCACTTAAAAGTTCAAATTGCAGCTGCTATGAATTGATTCAGTGGCATTGACTTTAGGGAGACGTTGTGTGAGAAGTGTGTTCATTGATTTTATGGAAGCGTTGTCAGTTTATTTAAAAAAAAAAAAAAGTGAGTTTGCATCCTGTGCCAAACTTTGTATTTGTATGTCAGGTCTGTCTTTCCCTGTGATTTCCCACATGCACACACACACACACTTCAGACATTTTCTGAGAAGACATTTATTCTCACATAAGCTTTTTCTTCTCATGCCAGGGCATCATTTTGGATAGTGAGATTTAAGAAATTCTGTCAGAATGGAACGCAGATGCAGAGAAGTATGTCAGGAATTCCCAGTGTGACTGCACAGCTATTATGTGGAATATGGGTTCTTATTGATTTACTTTAAAACACGGGGAGTCCTTTTTTCAGTTTTCTAAATGTAATTCTGGCTGTAGCTTTTAATTCCAATGGCTGGGAATACACAGGGCTGTATTGTGGTTTTTCCTATATTTCATTTCTGTTGACCTTCCTTAAACCAAGAAGCACCCTCAGCGTAGCTATGCTTTCTCTAAAGAATGTGTCCAGAGTTCTAAACCAACCTGAACTGCTTTATGGAAGAAATCTTACACTGTGCAGTGTTCTAAACGATGCATCTAAAGAATGTGAAAACCTATTTGGCTAGGCAGTTACTCAGTTGTAATTGCACTTCTTTTAAATTAGCATTTTTAACATAAATGCATTGTGATAGCAACTTAGCTTGCAGGTGTACACACGTTCATCTATTGCCCAATCAGTTTTTTAATCTGTTCCCCAGTTGACGCAAAGCCAAGTGTGAGGCCCAGTTAACATTAAGTTATGTGGGATCCCAAAACTCCTCCTCAGTGAAGCTTCTCAGGAGTATGCGTGCCTTCTGCTTACACTGCCAGTAACAGTAATGCAGCAGTATATTCCATGCCCCTGTTCATAGTCTTAGAAGCTGGAATGTAAGAACAGTTGAACAACAGAAGAGAGGTCTCTCAAGCATGTTACTGTCTTCGTCACTGACAAAAATAAATCTCAAGGCAAGAGAACATCTCAAGTCTGGAATGAAACCTTTTGCAGTGACCCATGTTCTGTGTCTTTGAGGCTCCTCACCTGGAAGTAGTAACAGTACTTAAAAGACTAAATGGATTTCCCTTCAATAACTTCGTACATCTGTTCTGCGTTTCCCTATAATAATGATATCTCCAGCATTGCATGATGCCCATTCTACAGTGTGTGGATCTACACAAGGTTGCTCAGGGCCCCATCCAACCTGTCCTTGACCACCTCCAGGGACGGGGCATCCACTACCTCTCTAGGCAGCCTGTTCCAGCCCCTCATCACTCTCTCTGTAAACAACTTCCACCTAATATCCAATTTAAACCTTCCTTCCTTTAGTTTTAATCCATTCCCCCTTGTCCTGCCATTGTCTACCCTTTTAAAAAGTTGATTCCCCTCCTGTTTGTATGCTCCCTTCAGGTACTGGAAGGCTGCAATGAGGTCCCCCCGCAGCCTTCTCCAGGCTGAACAAGCCCAGCTCCCTCCACTTCTTGTCATAGGGCAGGTGCTCCAGCCCTCGAATCATCTTCGTGGCCCTCATCTGAACCCTCTCCAACAGTTCCACATCTTATTTGTATTGTGGGTCCCAGATCTGGACACGGTACTTCAGATGGGGCAGAGTAGAGAGGGACAATCACCTCCCTGTCCCTGCTGGCCACCCCTCTTTGATGGAGCCCAGGATACCATTGGCCTTGCGAGCTGCAAGAGCACACTGCTGGCTCATGTTAAGTTTCTCATCCACGGTGACACCCAGGTCCTTCTCAGCAGGGCTACTCTCAAGGAGCTCTTCTCCCAGTCTGTATCTATGTCTGGGATTCTTCCGGCCCAAGTGCAACACCTCACACCGCTGTGTTGAACCTCATTAGGTTCACCCGGGCCCATCTTTCCAGCCTGTCAAGATCCCTCTGGATGGCTTCCTTTCCTTCTGTTGTGTCATAGATAGTTATTAACATAGATATTAAGTTCTAAGAATGCTTTACATCATGTTTTAATATTCCTGTTAAATTAATATGGAAGCATTAATATTTTGATACTTCAAAAGTGAACTAGAGTTACAGTGAATACAACACATTAGAGAGGGATTTGATGAGATCCAACTTGCTTAAGGTGTGGGACAGTGCTTTATAGCCCAGATATCAGAATATAATAGAAGTCCCTTTTCCTTGTGGTCCTTATCCACAAAAAGAAACATTTGATGTTGGATTTTCTAATTACAGTCATAGTACTGTCTTCTATTTTCAGCATTGCAAGCACTTTCATGAAAAGTAACGAAAATAAACATTCTTATCCTGAAGGATGCTGTCATGTTCTACTTCTTGATATTTTTCTTTTATTGCTTAGAGTCATTCCAGTAGCTTGAATTATGATTGTAGTGGAAAAAAAATTCAAACCAGTCTCCAGATACAGAGTTTCATTTCTTATCTAATTTGTCTGCTTGCTTGCTTTCTTTCTTTCTCCCCTCACTGTCAACAGCTTAGCTATTTCCATTATTATGTTAGTGAAGAAAATGTTAAATCACGAGTAGCTGGTGCTTATGAAAAATGTTACTGTAAACTTAGTTGGAATGGCTAGAAAGCTGGTATGCTGGGCACCTTTCATTCAAAGTGTAAACTTTTTTCAGGACTTCTTAAAGTGCATCTTAATTTGGCCAATGCAATATTCACTGAAAAGCAACTTGCAGATGTTTGTCACGCATTTTTGAGATTCTGACAGTTAAGAGTCCCTGAAGAATATTCCTCACTGAACATGCTTCAGTCCAGCACTGAACAGCTCTAATTTCAGTGTCATTTTATGGATCTAGGGTTTAGAGCTTATCAGGAGTGAGCAGAACTCATCAGCAGAGCTACCTGCTTTGATTGTCTCATGGCCTCAGTTTATGTATTTATCTCTACATATATTACCTCTACACACTTAATGAATGTAAAATGAAACTATTTTCCAATAGTAGTCTTCTATAATTCATTTTTTTAAAGTATTTTTATTGACAGTGTTTTTATCTGTTTAGTTAGATTCATTAGAATCTGTGTACAGACACATGCAGAGTACCCAGATGTTATGCTAACCTTTGCTAACGTAACCTGTTACATTGAAATTATATATCATTGTTTTATGGGGAGATAATAGCTCAAGCCTGAAAGCAGTCTTTGCCCTTAAGGAAATGTGTTTTGCTTCTTTTAGTAGGTGTGTCATAGATGTTACTGATTTGGGCTTTTCTGTCCTGTTTTATGTTGTGATTTCCCATTACACCTAACACTTCATTATTTAAGGACCAGTCAAAAGATCAATTGAAAATATTTGTTTGTCACTGTTTAAGTCTATGGTACACTAACACACACAGCTTTGGACTCATGTATAAATGCCTTGCTTATACTAGGTCCGCATTCTAAACATTTAAGTTGTAAGTTGTAAGCAAAGTAATCTTAATACCAAGAACTTTGGGAAGTCAAAGTCTAATAATTTATAAGGGAGAAAAGTTCCTTGAGTTCTGCAATTGCTTTTAGCAAATAACATATCTTCTTATATTCCTATCTTCCAGGACTTCTGTTTTTGTATGTTTTCTTTAAGATTGCACTTTAATTAAACACTGCAGGTTTTATTTGTCCAGCTGGAAGTCCGGGTGTGTTTTTGGTGCTTTTGTATTTTCCGTATCAATAATGGGTGTCTTCTACCCGCATGTTATAACAATTTTTTTCCTCATTTTATGGTCTCTGTTGAATAGAATTTTGAAAGCCCAATGACCTCTAAAGTGGTTAATTAAGCACTCCATCCTGTGTAGTCCCTTTACTTCCATAATAATTCAATTCTAGGAATAAAAGAGTTATCTCCATCACCGCTGAATTTGAAACGTCTGTATAAAGAGACTCTGGAAATAGAGCCCATTTTGATAATTATTTCTCCTGGTGCTGATCCTTCTCAAGAGTTGCAAGAACTTGCCAGTGTTGAAAGAAATACTGAGTGCTACCATCAGGTAAGTCTGAGATAAGCGTGATGATTGAAAAACACAATATTTAAAATGTTACAGTAGCAATCTCTGTTTTACCTTCCTTTTTTAGGAAATTACTATGTAAACACATAGTTTGGTATCTACATTTGTTACTCCCACCTACCTCTCCACTAACTTGTGATTCCATTGGCAAAATGGGTTAGAGAAACGACACACAAATAGTGATCCTCTCAGAAGCAGGTTACAAATGAGAGGCATTCCTCACACTTGGAGAAAGGGAAAAGGAGAAGATAGCTGGGAAAGAAAAAAAGAACCTGTGTTATACATGATGAAACGTTATTTTTTTTTGATGTGGAATAATCAAAATATGAACAAACCTCCCTGAAAATTAGACTTCATAAATTCCTCTGCTTATAGAACTTGCATGTTTCTTTCTTCAACAGAAAACATAAATATTCAGTGTTTGTGAATATTTTATGACATTCTGTAAAATATTTTGAGAATTTGTACAAGTAAGTGTTAATCAAATAATTGTTGATGTGACTTTCTGAACAGAACTTTTAAATTTCTAGTCTTTTTAAAAATGTTTTTAAGATCAACCATTTGGGAAGGCCCTCAGATTTCAAGAATAGAGATACAACACCAAAATTATTTGCCCAGCCAATATAGCTGGTTTTTGTTGTCATGTTTTACAATTTCTTCCCTGTTTTGCATTCAACACAAAACTGGGGAAAGGTAATTCCCTGTCAGTATTTGTCATAGTACTGACTCTACACCACTGACCATCCTGTAAGCCCAGCAGTCCACCTATTATTCTGCCTATCTTATTTTTCACTTTTTGAGTGTATATTTCTCCAATCTGGTGATAAGGAGGTTATGTGAGACTGTTAAAAACATTACCAAAGTCAAGGTGTATAACATTCACTGGTACCCCCTTGTCCAGAGAGGCAGTCACCTCTGTATAGAAAGCAGTGAAGTCAATTAGGTGTCAGTTGTCATTGGTAAGCCTGTATTGTCTGCTTCTTATCACCTCCGTGTTCTTTGTGTGTTTAGAAATGGCTTCTAAGGGGACTTACACCACAACCTTCCCTGGGACTGAGTGGAAGCTGACCAACCTGGAATTGCCTAGATCTTTGTCCTCCTTGCGCTTCTTGAAGATCATTTTTTTTTAATCAGCAAGCACCCCAAATCAATATAACCTTTGCAAGATGAGAGCATTAGCTCTTCCCCAGCGCTCTTGAATTCATCCCATGTTCTCCTGTGGAGTTTTTTATTTCTAAGTGTGTTGAGTGATTCCTAAGTCTATCTCTCTCTACTGTGGGCATTGCTTTACTCCTGTAGGTTTTGGAGACCTGGGGGACATGAGAGCAAGTCTCAGCAGTGAAACCTCTGACTAAAAGCACATTGAGTACCTCAACCCTTTCCATGTGCCCTGCCCCACCAAGTGATGGGCTCACAATTGCCAGCAAAGAAGTCATTGTGATAACCTAGTAGTTAGGTTAATAATAACAGCCTTTCAATATCTACAGTGTCACTGAAAAGATGAACCCAAACGCTTGGCAATCAGGCATGGTGGAAAGAAAGCAGAGAGCATAACTAGTAAAGAGAGAGGTAGCTGAATATAAGGAGAAACTTTTTCACCATGAGAACAGTAAAACAGATTTCCCAGTGCTTGAGCTTCCCAAGAGTCCACTAGAAAAAGCTGGTCTGATCTTTCATAGCTGGCAACTACTTTGAGCAGGAGGTTGGACTAGAGAGCTTCCATGATTCATTCCTACTTAAATTATTCTATGATACAAGTGATTTCCTAATATTCCTAATACACAATACCAGTATACTTTGTACTTTTCTGCAAAATGTTATTTCTTTCTTCGTTTGAAGTATTCAAGGGAGGGGAGTTGTTATCTAGCTGATCACTGGTTAGCATAGAAATGGAAAATGTCAAGCTTAATGTTGCTTTTAAATAGTCCTTGAAATTGTTCCTTTCCTGGAATGTGCATTGATGTAATATATTTTTCCCATCAGATTATAAAGATTTAGATCCTTCTGCCAGCTTATCTAGCTATGAATGTTTCAGAGTACATATTTCTTACACTGCCACATGTCTGTTGGTGTTTATCTTTAAATATCCTTTACATGTGGAACCTAAAAATGTAGCATGGTAGAGTATTTGATTACTGAGTAGTAGTACTCAAAGCTAAGTCATCTGAAAGTTGTCCTACTAATGATAATATTTTGATGATTAGTTTTTTCATGCAGTTTGAATAGGACATAGAAGATCAGATTTTTCTTTTCTGTTGAATCATTTCTCATAGTGGATAAAAGCAGATTACTAAATTTGTGTGATGTACTACCGTGTTGTCTGGTGACTTTCAGTTGTCTTCTTTTGGCTATTTTAAATTATTTCAAGATATTATACTAAGTTTTATTTAGGCAGAGTTTATCCCTGTATCATCAAATAAAGCTAAAACTTCAAGGTTTTTTTGATTCAGGACGGCTTTAGGGTAAAACGACAAGATGGATTTCTTCTTAAGGGATATTTGATGAAGTCATAATCAAAATAGTTATATTTCTCTATAGCAGTAATGCAAAGAGAAGATTTTTCAGATTGGCTGAGGCTGTTTTCTTTTCAACCTGTTTGTTTTGGGGGCTTTTGTTATGTACAGCTTCCAGTCCAATTCTAGGGACGAGCAAAGGTGAATGCACTCTATGCATAGTTTAACATAAATTTTTATTGCAATAATTGTGCTACAGAAAGTGCTTAATTTTCAGTTTCCACTGATTTATCTGAAAATTCAGTTTGGGGCCTTTGCATTTCCATTCAACGATCTCAATTTATTTTAGCAGCAATATGGTACTACAATAAAAGAAGAAAAGTCTGGTTTTTAAGCCATTCATATTTCCCAGTTGGAAAGAGAGCAGCCTTAGTTTTTCAATCTTCTCAATATGAAATTGAATGTTTCTCTTCAGAAGAAGTACTCCTAGCTTACAGGCAGAGAAGATTCGTTCTCATTTATCTCTTGGTTTTGTTGTATCAGCAGTTCTGTAGCAATGCAGTTTAGTCACTGATATTTAAATTATTTTTGAGTTATATGTCACCGTCTCCAGGTGATGTATGTTTTTCCATAAAAAAAGCCTAGGTAATGTGGTTTCTTAAGAAACTCTGATTAGAAAGGTTGCAAAATAAAACCTATGTTTTCATTCATCTTTTCCCTACTTTAGTAGCCTATCACTGCTTCAGGAGATGGCTTAGTGGTTTTGTTGGTGTAATGCTGATGGTTGGACTTGGTGATCTTGAAGGTCTTTTCCAACCTTGATGATTCGATGATTCTATGACTAGGGAGATTCCTGATTATTGTTGGCACACCTTCTTTTTCAAATATGCTCTCTAACTTGGAAAAACAGTTTTGTTTTTAGCTGTTAAATGAAGTATAGATAATTCCTGATACAACTGTTTCATTCATTTCAGATTGCAATGGGCCAAGGCCAAGCTGACCTGGCTATTCAGACTTTAAAAGAATGTGCACGCAATGGAGAATGGCTGTGTTTGAAGAACCTGCATCTTGTTACATCTTGGCTTCCTGTATTGGAAAAGGTGAGGATAACTAGAGAAGAATGTATTGAAAACCAGAATATTTCAGGCATTTCCATGGTGATGTTTAAAATTGCAGCAATTGAAAAATAAAACTTGGCAGGTTTCTCAGTCATGAGTAAAGTGAAATGCTTCAGCCCTAAGTATCTCTTTCCCTCCATCCTTCATGTGAGCTCTTTAATTTTCATACAGTGTAGAGTATTTCTGCCACAGTGAGTGAACAAATGATCTCGTTAGGACTTCTGGTTATAGAGCCCATGTTTGCTGAATTCTGATTCTATGTATGCTTAATTTTAATTTTTCTCCCTCTGGTTCTAGAGCTTTCTTTTTATTAATTCTTTTATATTAAGTGTAGCTTGTGTCTGAGTCACCAAGAGGCTTTTGCTAGTTTGAAATTAAAATTTTTGAATTTTATAGAAACCCACTCTTAAATTCTGTCATGTAAAATGCCTAACTTGCTGACTAGATCAAAGTGACTTTAAATGAATATCACTGTGAAATCCATAAACTCTAAAAAAGAAAGATGGGGAATTCCTATTCACAGTTACTACAGTCTTAATTTTACAGTTTCTAATGGTTATCTGTAACGTGTACTCCATGAGCTCGGAGTCATATATTCTGACTGTCTAGCAATGCCCATCTGGTATGCATGTCCCTTTTTAACATTTGTATAATCCATTTTGGGAAAAAAAAAAAAGGGAAAGGCAGAGCAAGAGATCACTGATATGCATCATTTAGTCTAAATATGGTAGTGTAAACCATAGAGAAGACATTGGAACAGGCTGCACAGAGAGATGGTGGAGTCACCATCCCTGTAGGGGTTAAAAAAACTTGCAGACATGGCACTCCAGGACATGGTGTAGGTGACATGGTGGTATTGGACAGGTGATTCAACTTGATGATCTTGATCAACCTTAAAGATTATGTGATTCTGTGAATAGTTCCTGCAAGCTTCTTATTGGATATAAAATTTCAGATTTTTTAAGTATTTAAGTATGGATATATATCAGAAGTTTCTTATTCTTTCCAATAAACATAATAATGGTGTTAAGCTTCCTACTGAACTTAATGTAGACAGAGATCTGTTTATATTTGACTCAGCACATCCCCTTGTCTGTTTTGCATATCATTATAATGTGTGAGGCTACGTAATTCATATGGTTGAACATCCTCTTTAGAGACACCTGCCTCTATATAGTTTAGTTCCATCCCAGTACTTAGATTTAGCTCTCACAGTAGCTGTCTTCTACCCAAATCTCCTGATTCTGAGGCTATGGATCATTTTTTAGATATTAATTTGTCTCCTGTGACATCCTCATAGACAAGCTGGTGAAATAAAAATAGACTGGGGGAACTGCAGCACTCAAAGTGTTGTCAATGACAAAAAGTCCAGCTGGAGGCCAGTAACCAGTGGTGTTCTCCGGAGGTGGATACTGTGTCCAATATTGTTTAACATCTTAATTAATGATAGGAATAATGGGATGGAATGCATACTCAACAAGTACATACTAAAAACCCTGTGAGGTATGATTGTTTGAACAGATGGCTGTGCTTACATACAGAAGAACCTTGATATGCTAGAATAGTAGAGTGATAGGAACCTTGTGAAGTCCAGTAAAGGGAAATGCTAAGTTTTTCCCCTTGGAAGGAATAACCCCAGGCACCCCTCCTCAGCTGGGCAGGGCTTATGGATTGAGATAAGGATGGGGGGGAGATCACTCAGCAGTTACCATCATGGGAAAAACAGATTCAACTTGGGAAAATTAGCTGAATTTATTACCAAGCAAATCAGAGTAGAATAATGAGAGATAAAACCAAATCTTCAAACACATTTCCCCTTCATGCCTTCCTTCTTCCCAGGCTCAACTTCACTCCTGATTTCTCTCCCTCCTTTCCTCAGAGGCACAGGGGAACAGAGATTGGGGGCTGGGGTCAGTTCATCACACATTGTCTCTGCTGCTCCTTCATCCCTCCCCAGGGGGAAGACTCCTCACATTCTTCCCCTGCTTCAGTGTGGGCTCCTTCCCACAGGAGACAATCCTCCAACAAATTCTCCAACATGAGTCCTTCCCACAGGCTACAGTTATTCACAAACTTCCAGTGTGAGTCCCTTCCATGGGGTGTAGACCTTCAGGACCAAACTGCTTTGGCATGGGTCCCCCATAGTGTCACAAGTCCTGCCAACAAACCTGCTCCAGCATGGGCTCCTCTTTCAATGGGCCATAGAGGTTCTTTCCAACGTCAGTAATTCTGTGATTCTATGTATAAGATAGAGTTTTCATTTTGCCTACAGAGCAGAAAAATCCATGGATTGACATAATTTTCTTCTTTACTAAAACCACAGAATAAAAAAAATTACTATGATTGTATTTTAGAGATGATCAAAATGAATGGATTGTGAGAAAATCTGCTGGGGCCTTTGAACTGTTTCTCCCAAGACACATACACAAAACTGTTGACATTCTCAAGTCAAAAAACTTTGTTATCTTCAGTGGAAAATACATGTGTTTCAGATGCAAATAAAGCACCAGCAGTATGTTTTCATACATTCAGTAATAACCTATGTTTTGGTGAAGCCGTTATATTTGAATAGCATTTGATAATATTTATTGTACTAGAACTCCACTTTCTTATCTTCAGGTTTTTATGAGACATCATACCTGAAGCATGCATACAACAAAGACGTGAAAAAAAATTAATATAGCTATACAGTTGTTGAAAGTCATTGAGACCTGTTATTACCCTTCATCTTTTGGGATGTAGGCTTCTGGTGTTCTTTTTACTTCAAAGAACTAAAGAATGAATACATTTTCTTATGCTCCCTGTATTTAGAGTCTGGGAGGAGAGATGCAAATATTTCAATGCAGCTAGGCTGAAATTCAAACAGCAAGAGTACAGAATGAGTGGATGCAGCACATCTTGAAATATAGTCTTTTGAATAACTTTGTAAAAAAGAAAAAAACCTTAAAGAATTTTTAGACAAGGCCAACTTTCTAATTAAAGATATAGTAATTTTGTAAAAATAGTATAATTTTGTAAGTACAATACTGCATATAAAAAAACCCAGTCCAAAATCTACTTCAATATATAACATCTCTTTAATAGGAACTGAATACATTACAGCCTCAATCAAACTTTCGCCTCTGGCTTACTACTGAAGTTCATCCAAAATTTACTCCAATTTTGCTTCAATCAAGTCTGAAAATAACTTATGAAGTAAGTTCTGGTAGGAAAGCTTTTCTTGCTATTTTATAATGAGTGAGTTTGCATGTATAGTGAACTATATGTTTAGATGTTTGGCTAATGTGAAGTATTTACATAACTGGTTTGGTCTTATCTTTCAATTGAATGTAATACAAAAACTGCTATGCATTTATCTTGAAAGATCTTAAATGATCATTTGTAACATATAAATGGAAGTTTGTAGAAGCTGTGCTTTAAAAGCAAGGTTTGTAAAATTTTTTTCAGTTGTTTTTCAATTGGAAGTTTGAACTGAAAATAACTTTACTGGGGGGAGAAGGATGTTTCGTGCACCAGATTCTTTTATGCATTTAATCAGTGTTTCTTAAAAGCAAAAACCTACACAGATGCTGGAAGGTGAATGAAAAACAGGGAATTTCCTCCTATCAACCTTTAGGTTGGATATTGGGAAAATGTTTTTTGATATGAGGGTGGTAGATCACTGGAACAGGTTGCCCAGAGAGGTAGTGGAGGCCCCATCCCTGGAGATATTCAAGGTCAGGCTTGATGGGGCTCTGAGCGACCTGATCTAGTGAAGATGTCCCTGCTTGCTGGAGGGGGGGTTCGACTAGACAACCTTTCAAGGTCCCTTCCAACGTAATGCATTCTATGATTCTGTATGAAACATATGTAACTATGGTAGTCTTATTAACAAGCATTGTTTTTCAAGAATGAAAGAACATTCATATAAATACAAAAATTTCATTTAAATCTCTTAACATTTATGGTTGCCTTCACACTTGCAAATAATTTGAAAACGGCTGGGTATCTAACCAGTTGCTTTTACTTTTAAGCACTGTAAACTCTGTTATTAGAACTGCAGTTATTTCTACTGGTTGTGGGCATTAGCTACCACTAAACCAGAGAACTGGCATTTTCTTATATATACACAGTATCTATATGCAAACTGCCAGAGTGTGGTGATGGCATAAGGCAAGTTGACCCTGATCACAGAAATGATAACTGGTAGTTGAGCTTGTAAATCAGGAGAAAGCTTCTTGTTCTTGAAAACATTTTACTTTTAAGCTTAGGTATTTTGATAAGTATGGTTCTTTTAGTGTAGTTCTTCTAGTGTAGTTCAGTTGTCCTGTAAGTTGTCCCTGGCTGTGATTTCCTTCAGATAAGATCATTCTGTTGTTATGTCATTTATTACAAGCAGATTTTTTTTCTTGTTTAACTTTGTTCCATTAAGTACTGTTTATCATTTAATTATGTTATAAATTGTAAGTTTTAATTTAAGAAAATAGTACTGAAAAGTATCAGGCTTTCTGTGTAGAACACTGTTTTCCTTCCAATGCAGGCACCTCCAGGGCTCAAAAAGAATCTCTTGCGAACCTATGAATCTTGGACACCAGAGCAAATTAATAAAAAGGGGAATTTATCTCGAGCCCATTCTCTCTTTTGTTTGGCATGGTTTCATGCTGTATGTCAAGAAAGAAGAAATTATATTCCTCAGGTAATAATTTTTTTGCCACTCAGTTTATTAGCTTTTATATTTGGAAGTGTTTTTCATCAGGTATATGTTGTGTCATGTTTGGAGATTAGAAATACTTGGCTATTTCTGGTGCCTGCCTTCGTTATTGCCTCTGAACTCATTGCAAAGTAAGATCCTTGTAGCCTAAATTCCTGTCCCTCTGAAAATTAATACTGCCTGCATGGGGCTATTTTTTGATTTGTGTACTGGCTGATACTGGGAAGAGTGAGGTCCCATGGAAAATGTTCTGTCAATTCTGTTTGCTGAGAATGGGAACAAAAAATTTGGAAACATGCACGATTGAATGGAAGATGTGAGAACAGAGACACTTTGGTGGGAAGGAGAAGGTGACATAGTCTACTCTTCCTGCATACAATCCCTGTTCAAGGAGAAGGAAGAACAAAGGGATTTACTCATTTCTTGTGAGGATTTCAATAGTGTTCAGAGATTGATGTACTTTTTCCTTAGATTTGATTTTATTTTAAAGCAGACATTTATTTTTGGCTGCTTAAATTCAACATTAAAGAAGCCCCAACAAAGTTTTCTATATTTCATTTATTTTATTTAGACTAGGGGTGAAATCAACCTGTGATCTGAAAGATTTAATCTGGCAATGGAGCCTGGAATGTTTGAGAGAATTTTTTGCTAGTTTTGACTTTGTGATTTATAAGACTGTCTGCCTCTTGCAGTAACAGACTTCGAATATGGTGTTCAAGAAGTAGAATAGGTGAAAATACTTGGACTACTGATCTAACACATGAACTCTCATTTGGCTTTGTTCAAATTAATATTAATTTATCACAGGCTTTCCAAGTAGCACCAGACACGATTACTGCTTTCTCCTTAATTCCACTGTAACTGTGTTTGTCTCATGTGGAGCTTAGTGATGGTTTTATGTTGTGCTTAAGATTGCCAGCTTCTAACTTTCCTGGACTGCAATTAATTAGAACTAGAAGCTCCTGTATTTTATAATGAATATACAAACCTGAGTCTGTGTCCAACTTACTGACTATGTATGTGTTCTCTGACACATTTGTGTATTTCTCATAAGGAACTATATGTTCTTGTTCCTGTGATCCAAATGCAAAGGTACAGTCATGAGAAAATAAAATGGGAGGTACCTTTGAGATCTGTATTTCCTCAGTTCTGTATCATACATCAATATTTATTTATTCTTTTACATTTACATTGATAGGCTTTTTTGAGACTTACACATGATGTTCTATGTAAAGAGTAATGCCACCAAGAACAGAAGGGAGGTACAAACTGAGAATGATTAAAATATGTGTATCATGGTCAGCATTATTGCTGTATTAGTAGCAGTAACTGCTTTTTATAATGATAATTTTTTCTGTCAGTAGAGACGTGACATGAATTAAGGAGTCAGATGATGAGAGCATAAAATACAGACTGTAATTGAAGAATAAGACTTACTAAAATCCAAAAGCAATTGAAATGAAAAAGTCTTCAGAAATAAGATCATGATGCAATGCATGATCTATCAACAGATGTCAGCAAGTTTTAGTTGAAGTAAATACTGTTAGAAAAGACTCTTAAGTTTGCATTCCTAATATTAGATGGATTCTAGTTTGTATAAGGATATAAAATCAAATGCACTGGTAGTGCTGATAAATTTATTCTACCTCCACTGAATGTTTCCAAAATGCACTTGAGGGGACGTACGTTGTCTCTTTTTTCATTCAGTATTAAGTAACTATGTAATATTTGTATTGTACTTTATGATCATCATTGTGTGACTAATTAAATTCTTTGGCTGTCTTTTGATGGTAGGGTTGGACCAAGTTTTATGAATTTTCTTTATCTGATCTCCGTGCTGGTTTTGACATTATTGATAGACTCTTTGAGGGTAAGTCACTTCTTAAGGAAAGATTTCTTACCTCTGTATCAGAACCCTTCTGAACATATCTCATTTTAAATTTATAGAATATTATAAACTTTTAAGATAATTTTAATACATTGGTTACATTATATGATTGCTTTATATGTAGTGGGACCATACTGTTTAAAGGCTGCTTGGAAGGTATTTAAATTTTGCATTTGAATCTTCATTGGAACATTTTCACAAATACAAACTCATGACCAGGTAGTTAGGTAACTGCTTCAATATGGGAAGCATTCTGGGAAGACCTGAATCAGCTGTGCATAGGCTTATCAGGAGGTAGATTTGCACTCTGAGGATGTCTGTATTAGTAAACTAATAAAGGACAAGCACAGGCTCAAAACTATTCCATGGTCAGGTTTGTTTTTTCCCATATTCGCCTTATGTGGACTAGCATCTCACAGGCTGTCACAAGACATGGTTTGTCAGGAAGCAGGACCTGGAGACTCCTTTCAATAGGCAGCAGACAAGAGATGACCTTATTGTAGGGCAAAAGACTGTTTAGCTGTGTGGATGCAAGCCACCTTGTGCCATCGGACCTTGTGTTCAAACAGGACCTGTCTTGTTTTGTAATTAGTAGAGATGTTACATGAAGATTCAGATGAGAGTGGAGATACTGTGCAAGGCTCATCATCAGTAAACAAAGCTAGAAACACAGGTTGAATCATAATGTCATTTTTAGTTAGCATGGTAAACCAATAATTTCTTTGTGCCAAATACAACACTGCTGAGCTTCTTGAGTCCAGAGGAATAAAAGGGAAATACAGGAATACCTGGAAGATAAAGTCTTCTGTATCCATTCCTTCCTCTGCCATATATTGAATAAAATACAAACTAATACTTGATACTGAAACTGACTGTTAGATAACTGTTAGATATTAACATTGTTCTGTTAAGTAGTGTAATAATTCCTTAATAGTAGTTAAGATGAAAAAGGGTTGTTGCTCTTTTTTTTTTTCTCTAAGGTCTTTGCCTGTTATATAATTTCAAAGTGCCGTTAGGAACTGATATTTAGAGATAATGTACGTTCATTTAATTAAATGAGATTTATGAATCATTAGTACTTCTGGAACTGTACCTCAGTTTAACATACTTGAAACATACAATAATGTAAAGAGACTGAATCATGAACTGTCAGTGATAATCATTAATCTAGTAATTAACTGTGAAGATTACTTTTCTTAGGAAGGAGTGATTGAAGTATTTGGAAACAATAGTTACCACTGCAATACACCCTTTAAAGTAATTTTTGCTACCTGTCTTCAAGGGACTTTAAGAAATACCTTTCTGATCAAGCTTTTACCTTCACATGAAAGCTATGTGGTATTAAGTAGATTTTCACAGATTCACAGAGCAATAGGGCTTGGAAGGGGCCTCTGGAGATCATCTAGTCCAAACCCTGGATAAAGCAGGATCACATACAGCAGGTTGCACAGGATTGTGTGAAAGCAGGTTTTGAATCTCTCCAGAGAAGGAGACGACACAGCCTCTCTGGGCAGCCTGGCCCAGGGTTCTGCCACCCTCATAGAGAAAAAGTGTTTCTTGATATTGAGATGGAACATCCTTGTGTTCCAGTTTCTCCCATTGCTCCTTGTCCTGTCTCTGGGCACTGAGAAGAGTCTGGCCTCATCCTCTTGACACCCATTAATGTTGATGAGATCCCCTTTCAGACTTTTCCAGGCTAACCAGAACCCAGCTCTCAGCCTTTCCTTCATAAAGAGAGATGCTTCAATTCCCTAATGATTCCTGTAGCCTTTTGCTAGACTCTCTCCAGTGTTTCTTGAACTGGGGAGCCCAGAATTAGACACAGAACTCCAGGTGTGGCCCAATCATTGTCCCATGTAGTTATTTTGGACAACTGTGATAGAAGAGAGGGAGAGTAAGTTATTTTCAACTTGTGGAATGTAGCTAGGGCAGATTAATGAAGTTGCAACATTAGTTATCATGACCAGGAAACAAGTGGTACTATGCTTATTTTTATGTGCTATGTTGTGTGATTTATGCTTTGCAAAGTACCTATCCTGGACCTCGTGTCTGAAAGGTGACGTTTCTGTTGATGTTACCTATCTCAAGCATGTATGCTTTTGGATCAATCTCTTAGTTTATTCTATGAGATCAGATGAGTCTGTGATACAAAATAGTGTATAAAATTTTGAACAAGGGAAATTGTTTTTATTTATGACAAAGGAGCACACAATCAAAATTTTAATAGCATCATTTCTTAAATACATGTAACCAATTGGTTTATGTACGATAAAGAGCACTTCAAGACATAAGTAATATTTCTAAGTAATTTTGTAACACAGTAAGTATTTATTTTATCAATGACAAATATTTACTAACTTGAAATTTCTGCAACTTTTATGATTTGGTAGCAAAACAGTTGGAAATTAATTACTTGATTTATTTTTATTTTTTATTTCAGTGAGGAGCTATAATGCTTGTAATGCAATGCAATGCATTGGCACAAAACTAATCTTAATTCATTTATAGGTTCCAAAGATTTTCAGTGGGAATTTGTGCATGGCTTATTTGAAAATGCAATTTACGGAGGCCGTGTAGATAATTACTTCGATATGAGGGTTCTTCGGTCCTACTTGGAGCAGCTTTTCCATTCACAAGTCATTGGCAGTTTAAATGCCAGAGGCAAGAAGAAGACTGGTTTCTCATACTTGATCTCTTTACCAAATTCCTGCAGTATTTTGGTAGGTATATATCTTCTATCACCTAATCTAGAAACTAAAATACATTGTTTTCAATAGTTATTCTTGGAAATAGTTTCACAAAGAAAACCAGAGTTACAATCCAAAGCATACCTCCAATTATTTGAGACTTCTTTTGTCTGGAGCACTAATTCTTGAGTCCCCAGAAGTATTCTGCTAGTATGTTGTGCCAGTCTGCTTTTTATGTTACCAGATTGGACTGCGATGCAGAGCTGCATAGCTGTGAACTGAAAATAAATTGGGACAATTTATGGCAAAGATGGATACCATTAAGTTTTTATGTAACAGTTTATTAACATAATAGCATTTTTATAAAGATTGCTGAACATTCTTATAATGTTTGGGTGAAATAGGAAAACCTAAATATATCTCCTTAT
Organism: Laterallus jamaicensis coturniculus; assembly: GCA_022605575.1. Taxonomy (NCBI): domain Eukaryota; kingdom Metazoa; phylum Chordata; class Aves; order Gruiformes; family Rallidae; genus Laterallus; species Laterallus jamaicensis. Next base: position 779,610 of record JAKCOX010000139.1, read on the forward strand.
TTACAAAATACATCAACATTCTGACATAATCTGCTAACATGCCATTTTATTGGGAGATAAATGTGGATTTTGATTCTCCTTTAGTATTCCTTTCGTGTAAACAAGGGAATTCAACAGTCTTGACAAACAGATATCTCCATATCCTTTCACATACTATTGTTTTTGCTATTGTTAATTTACATTTTAATGTAGGATTCCATACTAAACCTCTAATATGAATTGCTGTAAATGGAATTATGCCAGTTAAAATAATTTAACTGTCATCCGGCATTCTCTGTCTGGATTCTGACTGTTTAGGTTTGGGGGTTGTTTTATTTTTTTACTTTAAATAGAATGGTTATTTTCTATAGATGTGCTGAGATAACACCATAAAGAGGGACAGAATAAACAAACCACAGCAGTCCCTTTTCTTCTAGATAATATAGTCATATAGATGAACATTTTTTCTTGCCTGCACTGCCTTTAGTATCTCTCAGTTTCTTACATGATCATTTATGGGAGAGTTTATACTTTTATGGCTTAAATATTTTTTCTGCAAGTAGTTTTGGTTAATAGAACAGTAATAAAGCTATGTTTGATTTCTTTCACTAATTGGAATAATACGTCTTACGAAATAGTGTTCTGTCAGTGGTGGAGAAATCTGCTACTGTTGTTACTTGTAAAGTGATGTTCCTTGTCCAGGTAACTCATACACACCTGGGACATGCTCTCACGAGCAAAGGACCAAATTCACGTGATGTAATGCGATAGGGTTGAGCCAGACATTCACACGGTAAATAATTTTGCCAGCAATAAAAGTGATATTTCGACACCACTGGTCTGCCTTAGCCTGCAAAGCCTCTTTCTGCATCTCAAATGATCATGCAAACCTATTTTTACTTAATGATTGATATCTTTGAGTGACATCTTCCTAGATTTAAATAGAAGTGAGTGCTCTTCATTTTATAAATATGTATTGTATTTGATTTTTAAAATTTTTTATCTTGTTATTAATTTTAAAGTTTTCAACAGAAGTCTTAGGCTGTTTTTTCTTTTCAGTGGATAGCATCACTTCATCAGAATTGCATATTACTCTTTGAGTTAACACTATACAAAAGAAGATAGTTTTTTAATAAATAAAATTAAGACATTTATAAACAAGATCACCAGGATATGTCATGTCTTATATACTTATTTTAATCTTTATGTCCTGCATTACACTTAATGAAATTATTTTCAGCCTACACAGTTAATTTTATGAGATGAACAAATGTTCCCTTCGTTATGTTTGTCCTTTTCTTCTAATGTAGGATTATCGTAACATTATTGAAAGCCTTCCAGAAGATGATAAACCAGACTTCTTTGGCCTGCCTGCTAATATTGCTCGTTCATCACAACGTATGATCAGTTCCCAGGTAAGGAGTTACATTTTTCATTGACCTCTGAATCTTTTCTGTGTCCAGTATAAGCTAGAGAACCCAACTACCTCGTAATAAATATGAATTTCCATAACAAAGTCAGACTAAATGGAGGGATTTTGGTTATATATTGACTTTTATCTGTCGAGTATTTTAGTGTAATAACAATTGCAGTTTTGCTGAGAGAGTATGGGATAGATGAGTGGACAGTGAGGTGGCTTGAGAACTGGCTTTCGGACCAAGCTCAGAGGGTCGTGATCAGTGGAGCAGAATCTGAATGGAGGCCTGTGACTAGCGGTGTTCCCCCGGGCTTGATGTTGGGTGCAGTCCTGTTCAATATCTTCACTGATGTCCTTGATGAGGGAATAGCATCCACCCTCAGCAAGTGCCAATGATACAAAGCTGGGAGGGGTGGCTGACACGCAGGAACACTGCGCTGCCATCCAGCGAGACCTGGACAGGCCGGAAAGCTGGGCAGTTAGAAACCAGATGAGATTCAACAAAAGCAAGTGTAAAGTCTTGCACCTGGGGAGGAATAACCGCTTGAATCAGTACAGGCTGGGGGTTGACCTGCTCGAGAAGAGCTCTGTGGAGAAGGACCTGGGGGTCCTGGTTGACAATAGGTTGGCTATGAGTCAGCAGTATGCCCTGGTGGCTAAGAGAGCCAATGGGGATCCTGGGGTGCATCAGGAGGAGTGTGGCGAGCAGGTCTAAGGAGGTGATCCTCCCCCTCTACTCTGCCCTGGCCAGGCCCCACCTGGAGTATTGTGTCCAGTTCTGGGCTCCCTGGTGTAAAAAGGACAGGGATCTCCTTGAGAGAGTCCAGAGAAGGGCTACAAAGATGATTAAGGGCCTGGAACATCTCTCCTATGAGGAAAGGCTGGGTGAGCTGGGACTGTTCAGCCTGGGGAAGAGAAGACTGAGGGGGGACCTAATCAATGTTTATAAATATCTTAAGTATGGGGTGCAGGGGGACTTGGCCAACCCCTTTTCAGTGGTCTGTGGAGACAGGACAAGGGGCAATGGCTGCAAATTGGAGCACAGGAAGTTCTGCACCAATATGCAGAGGAACTTTTTCCCAGTGAGGGTGACAGAGCACTGGAATAGGCTGCCCAGGGAGGTGGTGGAGTCTCCTTCTCTGGAGACATTCAAGACCTGTCTGGGCGCCTGTCTGTGCAATATGAGCTAGGGAGCCTGCTTTGGCACGGGGGATTGGACCCGATGATCACTTGAGGTCCCTTCCAACCCCTACAATTCTGTGATTCTGTGAATCTGTGATAAAAGCAACTCTACTTTTCTTGCATATAAAAGAGGGGTTACATAGTGTTTTATTAGTAGTGGAGAATTTAAAAATATTTCATTAAAGCATTTTTTCATGTTTTATTATTATATGTATCAATATACAGAAATTATTAGTGTACTCATGAATAAACCCAAGGTGACTCCGTAAGATCTCTGATGTCATGATGGAAAGTCTGTCTCATGAAAATAATTCTTTACCTTTATAAAAAGTAGTATAAAGTATAACAGCTATAATGTAGGTCTTCTTTTGACTCTTCTTCTACATTTATAAAATGTATATATTATGAAGTGATTACAAAACAGGCAAACCTTTTTGTTGTTCACGTATTAGATTCTCTGTGAGATTACTCCATATCAGCATGTTTCACTATCTTTCATTTACATTTAAGCTTTGTCATACCCTTCCATGAGGGCCCTCTGGGAGATGCTGAGCTTCAGAAGATAGTATATCTGATAATTTCCTTTTTGGTTGACACTACCTGCAGTTTCCCATTCCTAACATCATTTTGTTAGTGTAAGAGACTAACAGACTAAGTTTTATTTTTATATCTATGTCTTTAGAAGCCATTTTGTGAATTATTTTACTAAGGTTAAGCCTATTTTGAGTGTTTTCACCAAAATCTGAGAGGAAAGTCTAACCACTCATGCATTTTGGAATTATGAGGGACATTATTAGTTGAAAGGAAATTATACAATGAGAAGCATCCTCTATCTGAAAGCAATCAGATGAATCTTGAATCTTGATTGTTAAATGCATAATATATTTGATTAAGTACATATGAATTCAGACTATTTCAATATATAAGCATACTTTACGATTATTCTTTTCCATAGATTTTTTTTTTAGATAATTTTTGCTGACTTGTGAATGTAATATATACTGTACAACCATTGATACTTAGTTTGTAAAGAATCTGTATTGTGGCAAAACAGATAAACACAGGTAGGCCAACACCTTAGCTTGTCTCTGTTTACAGCTAGCTCTATGCCAAGATAATATTTAGCATTAGCACTGAAATATTCAAAACAATGTGTTCATTACTTAAGATAGTAATTTAGGGATTAAATAAGCAAAGAATTATTGGGAAAGTTTAAACAAACATAATTCATTTAATGTTTGAGTATCCACGTATGCAAGTAGCTTCACTAGTCCTGTTTATAGTCTTAATGTAATTCCTGTCAGTGAGAGAGTTCTTACAGCTGCTGTTCACTGCAAGTTAAGGTTTTAGTTTTAATCACAAAATGAAATAGTTTGACAGAATATGGGTAACATTTTCTGCTTTTTCTGGAAGAAAAATTCTGAAGAATTATTCCAAAATTGAATTGAATTGAATTTTCTCCATAATGAAAAATAAGTTCCAGGGTATTTTTATTTTTAAATAATCACTCATTTTAATTATTTCCATTATTGCTTTTACTGTAAGATATGGGAGATGCCTCTATCATACTCAAAACTTCTCAGTTGTCATTTAATTGCAGTCTAATCCAGATACGGATAAATATGTAATAACATTCTAATATATTTTAGCTCAAATAGGGAGCAAGTTTAGAATTTTGAGGTAAAGATAAATTGGTTTTTGTTTTGGTTTGGTTTGGGTTTTTTTACATTGCTTTTAATTAAGTCTGGCTGACAGCACATGATTACTGTGTAAGTTCAGCGAAACAGTACAACTTTCAGTGATTAGCATAGTTTATTTGCTTGGTAAATTAATCACATCAGATATCATGAAGGTCGATTGATTTGAGGATCTTACATCAGAGCTATGAACTGATCTATATATCAAGACAAGTTTTAATTTTTTACACAGCCTTAGCATGCTGTCTTATGTAATGACAGGTTACAGCCATGCCCCCTCCCCTGCCGTTTGCGTTTGAGTATTGCATTTGTTGAATATAAAATATCTACTGGTAAATTTTAAAAAATATATATGTTCACTTAAATTCATAAATTTATTGTCAAATTATTTGTTTTATTATTAGCACGTGAAACTATAAAGTGATATAAAGACAAATAAGTTGGGTGAGGGTGCATAGGGTAATAAATTGAGCTCTAGAACTCCTCTATCACAAAGCCAAGGCTCAGTGTAGCTCTGGTTTTTGTCTTAAAGTCTTTTACAGAAACATCAACTTCAAATGCTTTTGTTTCTGTCAGATGCAATGTAGACCCGTGATAATTTTATTTATTTCAGCTATACTTACATAATAATAAGAGCAGTAGTTATTAAAAATGTTAGTATTTGGAAATAAATCCTTAGTTAGCCTCCATGAAGTGAGACTAGATTCAGAGTTCCTGTGAGAAGGGAAGTAGATAATGAACACATTTACATGCAGCCTTGCACTCTACTGAACTGGTCTGTCATAGCATTGATTATAATCTATAATCTATAGACTGATTATAATCTATAGACTGTGGGCTATAACATTGAAAATGTTATAGTTACGGTTCTGTGAGATGCATCTTTGTTGTAGGAGATACTTCCTCTTTCTCCCAGTAATAGCTGGTGGTACTTCTTTAAGCCTTATACAATTTAAGTAACAGAAGTAGGAGATTTTTCTTAAATTGTTTTTCTACCTAACTACGAATTGTACACCCATTCCATTTCTGATAGTTTGGCAGCTGTTTTAGATCCATAGGTGATCCCATGGTTCACCACCTGAAACTGAACAATTGCCTTCTAACAAGAGTGTTTCTTATAAATCTGTTAACAAGTTAAAGCAGAGAAAAGTTGAGTGAATGAGTGAGAAGTAAATTGCACCAGCTCAGTCACCATGTCAGTAGCATCATAAAGGTGAAATTTAATATCTTATCCACTACTTCACTGATTCTGTGGAGTGTGATACATTTTTCTATAATTTGTCTACTATCCCACATAATTTCTCACCTGCTAGCCAGGTTGTATTTTAAGGAGCCTCCTTTTCCATATGTAGAGATGCATAAGATTGTATTGTCTACACTGCTGAACCCAGGATTAGAGGAAGCAGTTGTTTTTGAAACGTACACACCAAAGTTTGTAGTTTCTTGTTTGAACCAACTGCCAGCAACTTCATCATGTGTTTGGGCTTAGAGATTTAAAAGATTCATTCAAATATACATTGATTTTAAGTAAATTGTAATTAGCTATCTTGTATCAGTTCAAACGTTTAAAAATAAATAAGTATTGGATTAGTTAACACTATGATCTAGTCTAGTAACTGTGAAGTTAAACTACTGTAATTCTCTTAAAGGAAATCTGATACTGTTTTACGACATTGTTTCACTACATAGGAAGGAATACTTAGTTAATAGAAATGTAGATTTTATATGGCCTTTCTATGATTTATGTGTTGTTCATGTATAGGAAAGGCAGTTTGTATTGCTGCAACAATTCACTTTGCTGTAGCGGAAATTTACTGCAGCACAGTGCAGCATTTTGCAGCCATGTAGAGATCTTTTCTCTGACCTACTGCATTGAAAAAGCTTGGGTAAAGCAAAAACAGCACTAAAAAGAAATGGACTTTTTTTCTGTGGCCTTGCAAATATTGATTAGATATAGCTTATATTGATTATTTAAGTAATTGATTATTATATAGCTTATTGATTATGTATGGCTTTTCTTTTTTTCCAGCAGAGAACTTAAATTCTGATTTAAGAGCTGAATATCACTTGATGCATTATTTTAATATTGTTAATTACTAATTGAATTGTTAGAAATTCTGTCTCAAGGGAGATTTATATGCAGTGAAACCAAAACTAGCCCTCAGTTGCTGAGGAGAACAGGGCCGGTGCTGGCACAATCCTCAGTGGAGTTCACAGAGGGGGTTCCTGAACTAGGGGGTCCTCAGGGGAAGCTGAGAGAGCTGCCAGGAGCCTGCAGCTTCCGCGACGGTGGCTGACTTGTGACCAGTTGCCAACTGTTTTTAACTCCATCTTCATGTATGAGTATATACATGTTCTGTAAGTAGACTATTTCTCTCCCAGTATTAACTGCTCCTTTCCTTCCTAAACCATGGACAGAGGCCACTGAATACTTCAGGCTTTATGTGCCATCCCTCACTTATGTTCTCTTGCATTCATCAAATGGCCCATGTTTTCTCTGAACTTCTACATCTTTGTTGGAACCCTTCTCACCCTTAATATTCCCCTCTAGTCTTGCGTCCAGTGGGGCGTTGACTTTCTTAATTTCATCTTGAAATGCCCATGTAGTGCTTTATCTTCTGTTTTCACTGTCCTTGATTTTCCTTTTTATATCTTTAAATCCAGAGACACTCCCAGCTTAGTCATTCGGCTGAAAGTCCTGCTGTTTCTGAAGAATGAGGTGATTTTTTTTTAAAGTTCACTCAAAAATACTCCTTTATTCCCCTTTTTAATCAGCTGAAAGTAATGTGCTTTCTCCTAGATTGTCCTAAATTTCCCCCCTACCTTACATCCACTTCTCATGGGATTCTGCCAACAGTGTCTGCTTTCATAAAGCCCCAAATCGTAACTCTGCAGTTAACCTCATGCCTATCCTCAACATACATATAAATATAAATAATAATTCCTGCTTGCATTTTCAATATTAACCATCACTCAGAAATTTCCTTCAGTAATGTCATCATTAATAATACAGCTTTTTCACAAACATTTTTAAATATGAAGATATACAGTTACAAATAATGGGATTAAAAGGACTTCTGTGACTGAAAGGTAACTCTTAATTCAAGTTACAATTTTATAAGCTAGCAGGTCTGTCATTAATTTTATACAAATTTTTAAGATATAATTCCCATGAAAGGCAACATTGTATAAAGCTTGTGTGGTATATTTCTCATACTCAGTAAAAATTTCATCTTACAGATCACTACTGTAAATACCAGTTTGGATGTGTACAGGACTAGAATGCACATTCTTACAGAGAGTATTTAAGGCTGTAGAAATGACCTGTGTGTCTATTCACACTTACTTTCATGTATTCATACCGTGACATTTTATACTCATCATGAATGACTGCTGAATCATTTGAGAACTTAAGACTTTGTTCTAGCAGAAACTTGGCATATGTAAATAATTCTTAAAGTATTATTAAAGTGTTTCTAATAACACTTTACATCAGTATGACTTAAGTAAATTGCGATATCTGAACAAAGTTGGGTTTACAAAAATCAGGCAAAAAACCCATGTTGCCTGACTGTATGTTCCACAGAAGCTATACTAGCACAGAAATCTTGCACTGAATTAATTCTTTTTATAGATGTGATTGCTTAAAGAGAAACAGCAATTTCTTTAATGAAATCCATTAGAAGTCAAAAGGAATAGCTCATCATACCTTAGTGTACCTGCTAAATATAGGACTCATTTAGAATAATTATTGCTACTCTTCTGTCTGGGCTTGAAACAGAAATTTTTTAGAAAAAAAATCTTTTAATAGCTATTCTTTATTTTGTGATGAACACTTGTTGAGTTAAAATTAATAGTAAACTTACAATGGAAAACAGTGTAGGCCAATTTAGTAAGGTAGATGAGGTAAGAACTAGGGTCAGGAAACATGAAGTGAATGTTGCCTCATTAAATATAATTGCACTGATCTCACTGACTTCAGTAAAACAGCATATAAAGCAGCCTCAGTTAATCTTTGCGTTCCTTTTTTTTAACTTAGTTGCTGACCTGCTCTTATTTTCAGCAAGTCACTGGCTGATTCTGTATCTTTTCCCACCATTCCTTGCATATCTTGTTTCCTTAGATTAAAACTGCTGTCTATCTTCCCAAACCTGGTCAGATGTATGATTTTAGTATAGCTCCAGTGCTGGTTTTTTAACTTGTTAATGACAGCAACAGAGACAGCATGTGTAGGGGTGAGTGTACAAGGGCACCTGAACTCTCAGATTGCTGGATCATGCTTGAGAATACACCCCAAGTCTCTCTTGCTGTTATTACCGAAGTAGCTGGAGTAATGTTATGGTGAATATGTCCACCCAGTATTACAGTCATACCCCTGACTGTGGTGGTTCTACTGTATATCGAATAGTGGGGCTGTGGTGTGTGGTTGTTTTTCATGGTTCAGTTGTAATAGAATGACAGCTGTAGTTTCTTGTGTGTTCACCAACAGACTAAATTTTCTCTTTCAAAATGTAGCTCAACAGGACTCTGAGCACTGGAACCTAACTTTATATCTACCACTCCTCTGTCATTCTAATGGTGCCCTGTAGAGTAATATGGGTATAATTATTGAAAAGCATGCAATTGGGTTTATTCTTGAACTTGTTATGTTATTGCTGTACATGTCAGGATGAACATAAATATATTTTCTTAAAATAATTTAGCATTTATATAACCCTTGCATCAGCTGTGAAGAGCATGTAATTACTGACATTTATTAAATGCATCCCACATCACAAATACGTGACTACTAGGCTTTAGCAGAAATTGATGAGTAATGCCAAACTGTATTTATTATTATCCTGCAATTGAGTGATCTGAGTAGTTAAAAAGAATTTTTAAAATACAGGGAGTATTTTTTATATAAACTGTGGTGCTGCATCAAAGAAATGTGCTCTGCCACATAATGAAGTGGAAGCCACAGTACTGTGCTCTAAAGGAAAACACAGCTCTAAAGAGTAAATTCATTGCAGAGAATCAATGCAGTGCTTCAGGAAGCCTTATTAATTCTCACAGGATTGGTGTTATGTATATGAGAATGTATTGGTGTTCTGCATTTAAGACGTTGGTTCTCTTCAAAGAACAGATTGCAATTTTCCCATTGTCTTAAATTTCATTGAGTGTGTTATTAACTAAGGTCAACCACGTCCACAAAGTAAACCCCTGATTCTTTGGGGAAAGGAAGTAGAATACTGGCTGCATTGTGCTGTCCATCTGTAGCATCCCACTGATTTTTTTCCTTCTTCACTGAATCCCAGCTCTACAGAGCATCATCCTACTCTCAAAAGTATACAGTCCTCTTTTGTATAAGGAAAGATATAGGTGGTGTCATTGCTTTCCCTCATTTGCTTTGTATTTTGATTAAGAAGGCATCTATGTTGATATTGACTCCAGTCCTACTTCACATCCTTATTGAGTGAATGTACAACTTTGAGGTTGCTTTGAGGGAGCAAGCAACAAAATAGCAAGCATAAACCTACACTGTTTCTTACTGATCCATATGCAGTATGAATGATATGGTTATGAATGCCATTAAAGTACTTTCTTGCTAACACACAACGATAGAATGCTTTGGATTAGAAGGGACCTTAAGGATCATCTAGTTCCAACCTCCTGTCATGGGCAGGGACACCCTCCACTAGACCAGGTTGCCCAAAGCCCCATTCAACCTGACCTTGAACACTGCCAGGGAGGGGGCAGTCACAGCTTCTCTGGGCAATCTGTGCCAGGGTCTTTTTAATATCTAGTGTAAATCTCCTCTCCTTTAGCTTAAGGCTATTGCCTCTGGTCCTATTACTACCTGCCCTTGTAAACATTCCCTCTCCATCCTTCCTGTGGGCCCCTTCAGGTAGTATAAGGCTGCAATAAAGTTTCCCTGGAGCCTTCTCTCTCAGCCTGTCTTCATAGGTGAGGTGCTCCATCCAACCCCTTCATCATCTTTGTGGCCTCCTCTGGACTCGATTCAACAGCTCCATGTTTTTGCTGTACTGAGGAGTCCAGAGCTGGCCACAGTACTCCAGGTTGCAAGGGAGTCTCACAAGAGAAAAGTAGAGACGGAGAATCACCTCCCTGGACCTGCTGCCATGCTTCTTTTGGTGCATCCCAGGACATGGTTGGCTTTCTGGGCTGCAAATGTGCATTACCGGCTCATGTTGAATTTTACATCAATCAGCACTCCAAGTCCTTAAGTGTTGCTCTCAATCCATTCTCTCAATCCATTCTCTGCCCATCCTATAGCTGTGTTTTGGTTTGCCCTAACCTATGTGCAGGACCTTGCACTTGGCCTTGTTGAACTTCATGCAGTTCACATAAGCCCATCTCTCAAGGCTGTCAAGGTCCCTCTGGACAGCAACCCTTCCCTCCAGCATGTAAACCTCACCATGCAGCTTGGTGTCATCAGCAAACGTGCTGAGGCTGCACTCAATCCCACAACCTCCATGGACCTTGTTCTTGCAGAAAGGGTAAGAAGGGACAAAGAGAGACTGAAACTCAGAGGTTTTGTTTGCATCTCAGTATTAGACTGCTTTTCCAGCCATGTGGGTAGTTGCAGCCAATCTACAAGGAACAGTAAGGGAACATGTAGTTCTGTCACAAGGCCTGTCAACCCGAAACCTATTCCCTCTCTTGACACAGTTAAGACATTGTTGCATTACACTGAGTTATTGCTTTCTCAGTTTTTACCAAACTGACTATGTCATGACCTCATATTGTAGTTTGATCTGTAAAATCTTATAAAAGCAGAGGTACCTCCTTGAATGGCTAGGTAAAGGGATATATTGTTTCATTCAGAGAAATGAAACATAGAAGTGGTTTCTGTGCTAAGACTGCATCCTTTTACAATTGGTAGATGGCAGTAGAGGATCTATGATACTGTCTAGACCACTGAGGAGTTTCTTAGCTTTTTGTGCAAAAATAAAAATCCTCTTATCAGTTCCACAGTCTTGAAAAAAACAGCAGTTATGTGACTAGCAAATCTTTTCTGATTTGTATTCTTAGAACAGTAATTGTATTTAGTTCAGAGTATTTTTTTTTCACTGACGTAGAATTTCACTATATATTTTTTAGCTTTATTGTTTTCCTCTTTTTCAAATTCTAATACTGTGTATAAAATCTGATATATTTATGTGATTTGAAGGATAGATTGCTTACAAAATAAGTAAAAGTCTTAGATACAAACCTGTGTTGATTATATATTGTATTTTTGAAGTAGAAGGTTTTGCAGTAGCTGTGAATCACTAAGTACAAGACTTCTTCCTTATCTTGTGCATGAATAAAGAATAGAAATAGATTTACTGTTCCTAGAAATTTGTTTTTATCAAGGTTCCAGGGTAAGAAAATGGAAAATCTTGACTTTTCCTCATTTTTATTTTTCCATGAAATTTTATTTTCATTTTCAGCTCTAACACGACTTTCATGTTAAACCACATTGGATCATTCATTGCCTTTATTGCTTTCCATTCTGTTCGTTACCTCTCTTAATTTCTCTGAATGTGTGGGGTTTTTACTATACTCTGTTGGTCAGTAACATAGCAGCATGTATCCACAGAAACCCATAAATAATGCAGCACATGAAAAAGCTGAGATGCACAGTTAGTTTAATAACTAGGTAAATAAATATTGACATTTTAATTTTGACTACCCCACCTTTATAAATATATGCAATTTCTGGTTTTCTGTGCTGATAATGCAAAAACATACAGTGTATGAATTTTCCACTAAAAATGGAGAAAATATTCAGCAGCAATTCCTGCATGCTGTTCATCGTTATTAGATTCACTGTTCACAAATAAATTGCTCTATTGAATTTTTTATATAAATACTGTTATGATTACTTTACCTTGCTTAAACAGGCAGCTTCTAAAGGACTCATGGTTAGCAATAATCATCTTCTCACCCCTTTTTAAACCGACCTTTACTGGTGATTGCTTTTATATTTTGCTTATCTTTCTTTTCATCCCTCTCATTTTCAGTGATGGCGCTGTTTTCCTGCCTGCTCTGTGGTAGATTTTTTTCACCCTTAACATTTATTCAGAATATTTAGATGTGTATTTGAACTCAAATAGCAGAACATATAAGAGCTTTTAGTGTGTAACATATTAAAAGAATACCTTGCAATAACATAGGTGAACATTCAGTGATTGTGTATTGTAGAAGTATTCTTATTTTGAGTATCCTGTGTTATATGATTAGATTTTCAGTTTCCTTAGCGTTATAATTAGATGTCAATACCTTTCCAAACTAGAGTGCAAAGGATATGATTCAACAGCCCTGATGTCTGCAACTGTGCTAGTCGCTTCTAGTCTCTCTTTGTGATCACAGAAGTAACGTGTTTAGGGCACAGTTAATCTTATGCTAGAATAAGTATCTGAAGTTAATTATAAGTTGACCCGATGGTAACATACATGTGCATACACACACAGAGAAAATACATCTATACCTAGATAGATGGGATAGGGAGAGTGTTGAAGTTATGTTCCTTGGAAATGCATCTCCTCATTCTAATTTCCCCAACATAGACCCATCTATCTGAGGTACCTATTGAAGGAACTTAGTTTTCCTATGTACACAATACAACAATCTTCCAAATCTACTTTAAGCCATTCACAATCTGTCGATTATGAAGGGAGGCTGAGGTGGTAATCTTTGCAATTGAAGTGAATTACTACTAAGTAAGCTTTAAATAAATGCCCAAAGATAAGTGGGGTGAATTTGTGATTTTCTGCTTTGCTTGATTTAAATTCTCTCAACCCTTCTATGTATTTGGTTTTACAAACATTGATGCCATTGTTTTTACACGACATAAGCTGAAACAAGGAAGGTCCACATTGGATAATAGGGGAAACTTTGGCACCATTAGAGCAGTAAAGCAGTATAACAAGTCATCCAGATTTTTCAAGACCAGGCCCAGAGCAACGTTGTCTGATCTCAGACCTTATGCTACTACAAGCAAGAGGTTAGACTAGAGACCTCCAGAGGTCAATTTCCCTTTTTATTTGCATAACAGTTACAAAGGGACTGGCTTTCAAATGCTGAATAAACCTGTTCTTATGCTTCATCTGATTGTAGTGAAGACTGGTCAGCACACTGATATTTGAGAGTAAAATCTTTGTGCAGTTCAGGTTCTAAAATCAAACGTGTCATCTTACTCAAGCAGTAATACAAATGATTGTCTTACATTCTCTAACTCTTTCCTACATTTGGACAGATTTAATAGATATAAAAAATGGCATACAAAAATGTCTGTCAAATTTGTAGTCCCTTAGTAAGAGCGTGGAATGATGAAGTAGTTCAAAGATGAGGTCAATCTGAGTATTTTGGCATGACTTAAGTTTATTTTTCTCTATTTCTTGAAGGTGAATGACTGTTTTAAGCAAAAAATTTCAAAAAGTATTCAAACTAAAAGAGTCACCAGTACACAAAATTTCAGCCCAACCCATTAAGTACCGTCACCTGAAAACAGTGTGCTGACTTGGAAACTAGTAATAAAGTAGTAAACTACATTACCATCATACGTATTACACTTGAGAGAAGAAATGGGATGAAATAGAAAGAGTTAAAGAATTTCCATGAACATTTGATAAAGATCATAGTGTGATACAGTAGTCTAGAACACTGAGAGATAAAATTTAATCTCTTTTGTTTCAATACCATTCATTAACCATTTAAATGGTTAACTTCTGATAAACCCATCCCAATAATTTTTGGGCTGCTTTAATAAAATTTAAAAGTAGAAACAGATGTAGTTGCACTGAAGAACAAAGACTGAAGTAATGCATTGATAGCGTATCTCCTATTTAATTATATAGACAAATTGTGTAATCAGACAATTAGAAATAGACAGCTAGCCTTATACACTAGAGTTAGAAAATAGTTTAATTACTTAATCTTGCAGTCATTACTTCTCAAATTAATTCCAGCTATACGGAGCTAAGTGTTTATACCTATGAAGGCACTTATAAAATAGTACAATACTTAATATTTTCAATCCCCCATATTCACAAAGCAATTTTATAAGCTTTCTGCAGCTTTATAGTATAAACATGAAAGTTTATATGAAGTACTGCATACTGAATTACCAGTTAAAGTATATTTGATATAAATGTTTTATTTCTTTGCAAATTATCTCGGGCAACTATCCAAAAACAAATTGCAAGAGCCAGACTATAGCTAAAAGAATGATATCTGGAAGGCACAAATGTGTGTTTATTATCTGTATTGCTTGTCAGAACATTTGCATGTGTGCAGAGTGAAACAGAGGAAGAATAACAAGAATGATAAAGATACTATGTTCAAAACATTAATCAGAGAAAATAATTTTTTGCTAAATTAAACAAGAATCTTTTCTGCTATACACAATAGCTGGAGCACACAAAGAATTATTAAAGTTTAAAATTAAGTTATTGAGAATGAGTGGATGAAATGGTATTTTCCGTAATAAAAGCTATACTGAGCAGTGGCTCATATTTTCTTTTCCTCCCTTTAGCTACCAGAATACTTGCAGAAGCCCTTGGAGGCCTTCAACATTTATTACTCCTTTTAAACCCAGCTGAGATTTGGCTTTCCTCACTCCATCTTAACACAGTTGAGCAATGTCTTTATGTTCTTCCTGGGTAGTCCATCCCTGCCTCTATCTTCTGAGGGTTATCTTTTTAGATTTGAGATCACTGCCTTCCTCTTAATCTGCATTGATCTGCCATTCCTGTTCTTCAGTTTGCTTATTGTGCTGGCTTCTTGCACATCAGAAAGAACTGTTCTTCTGTTTTGAGAAATTTATTCTTGAAGATTAACCAGCTCTTCTGGCCCCCTTTGCCCTTAGGGCAGTTACCCATTGGATCCTAGCAAGAAGACCCCTGACTAAGCTAAAATCTGTTCTCCTGAGGTCCAAGGTTCTACTACTTGCCTTGCTCTCTTGCGATTTTAAACTCCACAATCTCATGGCTGGTGCAGCTAAGACTGCCTCAGCCTTCACATCATCTACCAGTTTTTCATTGCTTATTAGTACCAGATTCAGAAGAGCATCTCCCTTGGTTGGCTAATTGATTGCCAGTGTAAAGAAATTGTCTTCAGCGAATTCCAGACACCTCCTGCATTCCTTGAACCCTGTCACATTGCCCTCATGGCAGATACTGAGTTGGTTGAAGTCTCCCATGAGTATGAAAGCACGTGATTATTGGCGTCCTTCAAGCTGTCAGAAGACATCATCTACTTTCTCATTCAAGGAGCCTGTATCACACATTTATGAAACCACTACCTGTGTCGGTCTGTCCTGTGGTCTGTGCCTGTAAGCTCTCACCTGGCTCATACCCTGTTCCTAGGCAAAGCTCTCTTCACTCCAGCTACTCCTCTGCCTTGCTGCAACATCTTGTTGCCTTCCTTTCTGGCAGTTTACTTCAGATTAGACAAAAGTAAGTTTTTAATATAGTAAAATGCTTCCTCCAGGTATTAATTTGGTATTCATGTAATTTCTCTTGTCAAAATGAGTTGCAGGATCATAAGTAAAGTACTTTATTAAAATAGACTACAACTGTTATAGTGGTTTTTAGGACATGGAATCCATTTCACTTTAATTCCGTAAATATAACAGAGAAATAGAAAGCATATTTTCAGCATTTCGATGTGGAGTCACAGAGTATGCATAATATTTCTACAACAGCAGATTATAGTGTGATTTCTGTGGGAACTAAAAAATATTTTTTTCATAATTAACATTTTATTAAGTCAGCTTTTTAAAGAAAAGAGAGTACTATTTTAAATTAATGAAAAGTATTTTTAAACTTCCTTTTTGAAAGCTAGGTTTACATGTTAGATTCTTTTATATTTATACTTTATATATTTTTATATTTTATATCCTGTAAGACATTTAAGAATAAAATTAAAATAAATATTGCAAAAGTTAAAATAGTGGTTCAGTGTGCTATCATCTTGTAGTGCTTCATAGTCCCCACAAGAGCTGATAAATAAAAAATCACAGAATCATAGAGTGGTTAGGGTTGGAAGGGACCTCTGGAGATCATCTAGTCCAACCCCCTACTAAAGCAGAATCACTTTGAGCAGGTTGCACAGGATCACATCCAGGCATGTTTTGAGTATCTCCAGAGAAGGAAACTCCACATCCACTCTGGGAAGCCTGTCTCAGGGCTCTGTCACCTTCACTGTGAAAAACTCCTGATACTGAGATGGAACTTCCTGATTTCCAGTTTGTGCCACTTGTCCCTTGTCCCGTCACTGGGCAGCTTTAAATGTCTGGCCACATCCTGTTGATATCCACCTTTTACATATATGTAAGCATTAATCAGATTCACTCAGTCCTCCCTTCTCCAGGCTAACCAGTCCCAAATCATCCTTGTAGCCCTCCACCAGACTCCCTCTCACAGTTCCCAGTATTTCTGGAACTGGGAAACACAGAACTGGACACAGTTTTCCAGATGTGACTGCACCAGGGCAGAGTAGTGGGAGAGTATAACCACCCTTGACCCACTGGCCACATTCTTCTTAATGCACCCCAGGATACCATTGGCTTTCTTGGCCATGAGGGCACATTGCTGGCTCATGCTCTTTGCTTCAAGAAAACACCATGTCATTGCACATCTTTCAAGAGTAGATAATAAGTAGCAGATGCAACTTTCTGCCTCATTCTGTCTCACAACTAAGCATTCCAATCCTTATGAATGATTAATAATTTTTTATTATCATTTCGTTCTTTGAGGTTAAGCAAAAGAAAAGAGAATTAGTTACTTGTTCTTTAACATGTCATCTTGCAAAAAAATTAGGTAAATTTAAAATTTAGCTAAAATGCCTACAAACACTAATGGGTCTATATGCAGATTAAGGGACAGACCGCAGTATCACTGGAAAACCATGATTTCAGTAATCTCCCTTTATAAATGTATACATGTGTTTGATCATTTCATATGTGGAGTTACCGGGGTCGCTAACAATGAAAGGCAGTTGGACCTGATGAACTGGGAGCTCCCATTCTTTCTGAATATTTTCCAGTTACTCTTTTAATTGCTCTCTCTCTTTCTTTACATTACTACATATGTATTTAAATGATTTGAGGTAGCATGAATATCTAAGCAAGTAAGAGATTTGCAAGAGATCAGAATAAACTGATAATTGCCTTGGAGTTTTGGTGGCAGCTACTGTCTGTATTTAGTAACATTCTGGGGTTTTGTTTTTTTTAAAATGAAAGATGAAGCCTAGTTATGGCTAGAGCTTGAGTTTTGCCTGTAGATTTTCTGGAATAGAGACTTTTGATTAATTATACACCTCATTAGTTTTTAAATTATAGCTGAACGAAGACAATAACTGTGAGAAGAAAAACATGGATTTGTTTGTTTTGGCTTAATATGAATGAAGCTCAAGTTACATATTTGGGTATGGGTATTGTCTGTGTTTTGAACGCATCATTGTTAGTAATTAAGTATGTAGAAAAGTATAGTCCAAAAATTGGACATTATTTGCTATTATTTTTTGCATTTTTGTGCTAAAAGAAGTTTGTTTACCTCCTTCAAGGTTTGCATTTGTATTCTTATCGTTCAGGTCATTTCACAACTTCGGACCCTGAGCAGGTCAGTAACTGCTGGCTGCAAATTTGACAGAGAAATCTGGTCTACTGAACTTTCTCCTGTTCTCAATCTGTGGAAGAAACTTAACCAGGTAGGAAAGTAGCTAATTTGAAAAGACAACCTTTCCCCCCCCTCCCCTGTAACTACATTAAAAGCAGGCTCTAAGGAATTACATTGAATATTGAAGCATAGGAAGTGAAAAGGAAACTGAATACATTTGAGGTTGTAAGTACAGTGTTACATCTGTGTAAATAGCAATGAAGACTCTGTGCAGGATAACAGGCTATCATTTTTTTCTCTGTATAGAGGTGACTAAGATCTTCAAACAAGAATGCTGGTATATTTTAGATTTGAATTTTGCAAGCCTTTAGATCTGCAAACCTTTCTTGAAAGAGCTCAGGTGAAACTGTTCCCTTATACAATCAGAAGAGATATTTTGATTGTAGTTTTTGGAAACTGATAAATACACTTTTAAACAGCAAGAAATGCTAAGTAACATCACATATCTCTAATGATTAGTTCTTTATCATTATTAATCAATAGCACTGCAAAGTCAAAGCTGTTCTTTAAAACTTGTGTCATAAAGCTGCGAGTATACCATACCATGAACCTGAAGCCACACAGTCCCAACTGGTGGCTATGGTCTTTGATGGTCTTGGTTAACCAAATAAAAGTAACCAAGCTCTTTGGCAAGGGAAGCCAGACCTGACACAGGGATCAACTTTCTCCCCTATTTCTCTGCTTAACTACAGGAAAAAAGAATTTTACAGTATGTCTGTATTCTCTCTCTGTATTGTAGACACCACATGCATTTGTATTTGACCTGTGTTTCTACTGCTCATAGTATCTCAAAAAAATTGCTCCTGTTTTATCTTGAACATTCTTGAATTCTGTAACATTTTTATGCTGTTAGCAGATTTAAGATCTCCTTTAGAATAGGGTATCCTCTGACGTCGTGTAGGTTTTGGAGAGGGACATTTGCTTGAGTAAGTTTTTTTTAAAAAATAATAAATACTAATGCCCTTTATCAACATTAGTTTCCCTAATGCAGAATATGAGCTAAAATGATTCCCCAGTTATGAAGAAGTAAAATCATAAAATATCTATTCCTTAAGTTTGTAAAAAAATTTTTTTCTCAGTTTTGGATGCATTTACATTTTATTGCACACTCTTCATTATAGAATCATAGAGTCATAGAATGGTTTGGGAAGAAAAGGGCCTTTAAAGATCATCTAGTCCAACCCCCTGCCATGGGGCAGGGACACCCCCTACTAGACCAGGTTGCCCAAAGCCCCATCCAGCCTGGTCTCAAACACTGCCAGGGAGGGGGAAGCCACAGCTTCTCTGGGCAGCCTGTGCCAGGGCCTCACCACCCTCACAATGAATTTTTTTTCCTTCTATCTAACATGAAACTCCCTTCTTTCATCTTAAGGCCATTACATGTCATCCTGTCACCACATACCATTCTAAATGGTCCCTTTCCAGCTTTCTTATACTTTCAGGTACTGGGAGGCTGCAATAAGGTCTCTCCAGAGCCTTCACTTCTCCAGACTGAACATGCCTAACTCTCTCAGCCTATCTTCATAGGAGAGGTACTCCAGCCCTTTGATCATCTTCATGGCTCAGTATGCCAAATGAGGTCTTGAAGGGGGGCAAATTACCTTTCTCAACCTGATGGCCATAATTATTTTTATGCCTAACAGGATATGATTTGCTTTCTGGGTGCAAGCACGCATTGCTAGCTTATGTCCAACTTTTCATTCACCAGTATTCCCAAGATCTTCTCAGGGCTGCTCTCAACCATTCATCTCCCTGCCTGTATTGGTACTGGGGATTGCCCTGACCCAGGTGCAGAACCTCACACTCGGCCTTGTTGAACCTCATGAGGTGCTGGTGATTGTTATTATTTCTTTTATCTGTCAGATACAGATAGCAGTAATGTAGAGGCAGATGGGATAGATATTGACAATAACTGTCATTTTATTTGCAGGAAGCAAATATTAGCCTTCTACGTGTCAAATATGCTCATGTACTCACTTCTAAGAATAATTGGTAATAATGGTTGAATATCTGTTCAAACTACTGGAACTCAGAAAGTGCCTGTATAGATCTGACTTGAATCAAGCTGATGCATTTACCCCACAAGGAGAGGCTGAGGGAGCTGGGCTTGTTCAGCCTGGAGAAGAGAAGGCTGCGGGGGGACCTCATTGCAGCCTTCCCGTACCTGAAGGGAGCGTATAAACAGGAGGGGAATCAACTTTTTAAAAGGGCAGATAATGGCAGGACAAGGGGGAATGGTTTAAAGCTGAAGGAGGGAAGGTTTAGATTGGATATTAGGGGGAAGTTTTTTGCAGAAAGAGCGGTGAGGTGCTGGAACAGGCTGCCCAGAGAGGTGGTGGATGCCCCATCCCTGGAAGTGTCCAAGGCCAGGTTGGATGGGGCCCTGGGCAACCTTGTGTAGACCCAGGCCTGAGGTTGGTGGCCCTGCCTGTGGCAGGGGGATTGGAGCTCTATGGTCCTTGGGGTCCCTTCCAACCCTTGCCATTCTATGATTCTATGATTTATAAATTCAAAGCTGTTTTTAAAACCAGCTACTTTTTATTCCAGAGGCAAAAAAGGCTCAGAAGCTTGTTAATGTGTAGACAAAGATTAATTGTGTTTTAAAACATTTTTATTCCAGTACTAAGTATATAAATAAAGGATTAACTCAAAAAGGATTATCTTACAAATACTTTGAAAATAGTTATTGTACGTCTATGTACTATAACAAAATTTACCACTTGACAGAGATTTGGTCTGTAGAATTAATACTGGAATAATTTATCATAATCTTTAAACGTGGACATATTTTTTTTCTGTATAATCTCAGTACCATATGGTGATTTTTTTTTTGTATTTTGAAACCTAGTGTCCATGTTTAGATAAGACAGCATTTTGGTATTTCTTTGGACTTAACATCAGTGTTGCACACTACAAAAATTCAATCTAAATAATTCAGAGTATACAATAGAGCTAAATTGACAGAATGTCCATAGAATTTAAATAGTCAGTGAATTGCAGAAATCAATGAAAAAACAAATCTTTTACCCAATATTGGCCAACTGCTGATAAATCTGTATTACTTAGTGATGTGACCACTGAAGAATTATACCACATTGAATTTTAAGATAATATTCATGTTTTTTAATAACTGCAAATTGTAATCATTGAATCAGTGACACTGAGTGAAATACACAGAGCAGTTGGCACAGCAATTTGTGCAGCATAATTTACAAAAGACCAGCAACTTTGCTGAGTAGAGGATACACCTTCTTGGCAATGGTAATGATGTACCTGAGGCACAATCCCCAGCTGCTGTTGGAGAAATGAGAACTTTGACTCCAAAAGAGGTCCGGAAGGAGGATGCATTTCTGCATGTCTTGAGCTACAGGGACTACCTGGTGCCTCTTTCTGAGGCTAGGGCAGCAGGAGTCTTCTAACCTGCAGGAGATGTGTGCTTGTTGAGCATTTGTGTCACCAAAGATGCTGCCAGAGGATGTAATGGGATTTTGCAGCACCAGAAATCAGCCAGTTCTTTTCTGAAACACTGTAGGTTGAAGAGACAAGCCTTCAACTTTCCTGAGGATGGTAAGTGAAGTGATTGCCTGTTGATGTTAAATGAAGACTTACATGATGGCAAAGGCTAGAAACTTGAGACTCCTGGCACCAGGAGGAAAGATTCTGCTCCACCTCAAGATTTATGTGTATAGAACAGATTTAGTGCTCTCATAGCTGAGAAGAGGCTGGGAATTCTGTCCAGTGAAGTTCCTAAGCCAACTCAACCTGATCTACGCAGAAGCACCCAGAACCAAGCAGTGAGGAATAGTAGTGGACATACTCCCTGCTGTGCAAACGATGCTTCCGTTTTCTGACCTGACCTGTCATCTAGGGAAGTTTGCTGTTTGCCAGTGCCTCAGATCTGGGACATTGTGGAAAGACTGCTAAGGCTTTTCTGGCACTCAGGCTCTTAGCCCTTGATGCTTTTCCACATAGGCCCCAGTCATACTGCCAAGGGTAACCTGGAGCATTATGAAGGATGACTACATGGGCTGGGGCTGGTGGTTAAGGGCATGGGGGCCTAGGTGGTTTTCCTTCTTGATCCTTATGGTGAAGGTGAAGAACACAAGGAGTGGACAGGTCTTAAAACTGCACAGCTGGTGTCAGCAACAGGGTTTTTGACTAAGTGGAGCCAACAGGCTGGCCAACTGGAGTAACTGGAACCGGTTGGCCAGACACATTGTGGAGTCTCCATCCTTGAAAATATTCAAAACCTGCCTGGATACATTTCTGAGCAACTGCTGTAGCTTTGAGCAGAGTATTAAACCAGACAATCTCCAGAAGTTACTTCCAGCCTCAGCTATTTTGTGATTCTGGGGGGAGTTTATAATCCTTTGTCTGTCCATAACAATGGAATCATGGAAGCGGCCTCTCTTTCATCCACAGTCTATTAGTCCAACCTGAATGCTGGCTCTGGAATTTTTCATTCAGTTTTACTTTAGATGCATAAAATCTGTTTTAAATCAGTGCACTCCCATGTTGAAAGTTACACAAGCACACTTCCTCTTTCTTTTTAGATTTTCTAGACTAATACAGAATGTCTTGACCTTTCATTTATAGAAGCTTTATTTGAAAACATACATTTTAGTTCTTGCCAGTGGAAAACACCCTTGTAGTGGATACTGGCCTAGAGCTGCTTCTGCAGTGTCTTTCAGTGTGATTTAGTAACAGTGTAACACTGATCAGTTAATTAAACTCTCATGAACCTGCCATTAATTAAAAAAACCCAAAAGTATTCGGATGCTCAGTATAATTTGTACGAAAAGACTGTTAACTGAAAAAAATTGTGCCATCTCTGAGTAACTCAACAAACAAATGTTAAACAGATTTTTAAAAAATTAACCCCATCCTTAATGTGGAAGGATGATCCACTACAGCCAGCTGGCCAGCAGAGTAATTCAACCAGCCTGTGTCCCTGTGTCTGTTCTCTTGCCACATAGCTTTCCATCATGACAGAGTGTAGAAGAGGACCTAAGTTAGCTCTCTATTGCCACATAACTGGATTAGCTGGAAATCACTGTCCCAGGGAACTTGGGCATTGCCCGTCATATGATAGTTTTCAGAGAAGCACAGAAGTATCAGGACACAATGGAGCTGCATAGGTGTTTCATCATGTCCAAACAGCCATCTGGCAAGAGTAGAGAGGGACCAGAATCAGTGCTATGTTCTTGTTGCAAGGGGGATGCAGTTTCTGCCTTGTTTCAGGGAGACCCTTTAGTATCTTCATGAAAGTTGGAAGGCCCATTGTTGTGGTTCTGCCGGAGCCGGGGACCACGCATTCAGATTTCCCCCGGAGCGGGGGGGGAAAACCAAAGCACGAGCCCCGCAAGTTGGGATAAGGGTATTTTTACTGGAAATAACAGGGGAAGAACAAATAACAATGAACAATACAACCTTTTGCTGAGATGAGCAGTTCAGATCGCGCACTCCCCATAACGGACACCGCGCCGCAGCCCGCGCAAACCCCAGCCGCAACACACAGGACCCGAGCTCGCGCCGCGAGTAAACAAAGCCCCGAGCCGAGAGCACACACCCGCCCGGTCCCTGCTGTTCGCGCGCCAACACTGCAACACCCCCTGCTTCTTATACTCGGCATGATGTAACTGGCATGGAATGATCCTATTGGTCAATTTGAGTTACTTGTCCCGAGCCCAGCAGGTTAGCCCCTTCCTGGCTGAAGCCCCTGGCTGAAACCAGGACATCATCCACCCCTCATTCCATGCCATTTACGTCATAACCAAAACCAACAAAATCTTTTATACAACATATAACAATTATAATTATGGCAGTAATGAATATACAACAACAAGTTATTTTACAGTCATTATACTACAATTTCTACTTAGTAATTGTATTGGTTATTCTCCCCCAAAATCAAATCCCGTTGAGGTACACATCGCACTTCTCCATCTCTCTGCATTACCCACCAGGTACAACCAGGTCCTTGTGCAAAAACAACTCCAGATATGGGTTTGCCTTTGCCCGAAGCAGGGATGACCCAAACTGTCTTTCCCAGTATGCTCTTCAGATGCACTACTGGGACTCTATTTCCTTCTACAGTATGTGGAAACTTTGTTTGGACAGGGCCATCCCGATTGGTAGATCCTCTGGAGTTGACTAACCAGGTGGCTTCGGCTAGGTGTGTGTCCCAATGCTTGAATGTTCCACCCCCCATTGCTTTCAATGTAGCTTTTAAAAGTCCATTATATCGCTCAATTTTCCCAGAAGCTGGTGCATGGTACGGAATATGGTACACCCACTCAATGCCATGCTCTTTGGCCCAGGTGTCTATTAGGGTGTTCCGGAAGTGAGTCCCGTTGTCAGATTCAATTCTTTCAGGGGTACCATGTCGCCACAGGATTTGCCTTTCAAGGCCCAGGATTGTATTCCGGGCAGTAGCATGGGGCACAGGGTATGTCTCTAGCCAGCCAGTTGTTGCTTCCACCATTGTAAGTACATAATGCTTTCCCTGGCGGGTTTGTGGGAGAGTGATGTAATCAATCTGCCAGGCCTCCCCATATTTATATTTCATCCACCGCCCTCCATACCAAAGGGGCTTTAACCGCTTGGCTTGTTTAATTACAGCACATGTCTCACATTCATGGATGACTTGTGCAATAGCATCCATGGTCAAATCCACCCCTCGATCGCGTGCCCATCTATATGTCGCATCTCTCCCCTGATGACCTGAAGTATCATGAGCCCATCGAGCTATGAATAGCTCACCCTTACGTTGCCAGTCTAGATCTACCTGAGCTGCTCCAATCCTAGCTGCCTTATCCACCTGATGGTTGTTTTGATGTTCTTCTGTGGCCCGACTCTTAGGTACATGGGCATCAACATGACGTACCTTTACGACAAGCTTCTCTACCCGAGCAGCAATGTCTTGCCATAGATCAGCAGCCCATATGGGTTTGCCTCTCCGCTGCCAGTTGTTCTTCTTCCATTGCTGCAGCCACCCCCACAGGGCATTGGCCACCATCCATGAATCAGTGTAGAGATAGAGCATTGGCCACTTCTCTCTTTCAGCAATGTCCAGGGCTAACTGAATAGCCTTAACCTCAGCGAACTGGCTTGATTCACCTTTTCCTTCAGTAGCTTCTGCTACTCGTCTTGTTGGACTCCATACAGCAGCTTTCCACATGCGATTCTTTCCCACAAGGCGACAGGAACCATCGGTGAAGAGAGCATATTGCTTCTCATTTTCTGGCAGTGTGTTGTAAGGTGGGGCTTCTTCAGCACGTGTTACCTCCTCATCCTCTGGTGACATTCCAAAATCTTTGCCTTCTGGCCAGTCTGTGATTACTTCCACAATTCCGGGGCGATTGGGATTTCCTATTCGAGCTCGCTGTGTAATTAATGCAACCCACTTGCTCCATGTAGCATCAGTGGCATGATGCGTAGAAGGGACCTTCCCTTTGAACATCCAGCCCAGCACTGGCAGTCGGGGTGCCAGGAGGAGCTGGGCTTCAGTTCCAATCACCTCTGAAGCAGCTCGAACTCCTTCATAGGCGGCCAATATTTCTTTTTCTGTTGGAGTGTAATTGGCCTCTGATCCTTTGTAGCCCCGACTCCAAAAACCCAGCGGTCGACCCCGAGTCTCCCCTTGTGCTTTCTGCCAGAGACTCCAAGTAGGGCCATTCTCCCCCGCTGCAGTGTAGAGCACGTTTTTAATATCTGTCCCTGTCCGGACAGGTCCAAGGGCTACTGCGTGGACTATCTCACGTTTAATCTGCTCAAAGGCTTGCTGCTGCTCAGGGCCCCATTGGAAGTCATTCTTCTTTCGAGTCACATGGTAGAGTGGGCTCACAATAAAACTGTAGTTTGGCACATGCATTCGCCAAAAACCTATAACGCCCAAGAAAGCCTGTGTTTCCTTTTTATTGTTTGGTGGAGACATGGCTGCTATTTTATTGATAATGTCCATGGGGATCTGACGACGTCCATCCTGCCATTTTATTCCTAAAAACTGGATCTCTTGTGCAGGACCCTTGACTTTACTTTGTTTTATGGCAAGGCCAGCCTTTAAGAGGATTTGAATTATCTTTTCTCCTTTCTTAAACACTTCTTCTGCTGTGTCGCCCCATACAATGATGTCGTCAATGTACTGTAAATGCTCTGGTGCTTCACCCTTTTCCAAAGTGGTCTGGACTAGTCCATGGCAGATGGTGGGACTGTGTTTCCACCCCTGGGGCAGACGATTCCACGTATATTGTGTACCTCTCCAGGTGAAAGCGAATTGTGGCCTGCACTCTGGCGCCAGTGGGATTGAGAAGAAGGCATTGGCAATGTCAATCGTGGCATACCACTTAGCTGCTTTCGATTCCAATTCATATTGGAGTTCCAGCATGTCCGGCACAGCAGCACTCATACCTGGAGTGACTTCATTTAGGCCACGATAATCTACTGTCAGCCTCCACTCTCCATTGGACTTCCGCACTGGCCATATGGGACTATTAAAGGGTGAGCGAGTCCGGCTGATCACTCCTTGACTCTCCAGTTGACGAATCAGGTTGTGGATGGGGATCAGAGAATCTCGGTTGGTTCGGTACTGTCGTCTGTGTACTGTTGTTGTAGCAATTGGCACTTGCTGCTCTTCAACTTTCAACAACCCCACAACAGAAGGATCCTCTGAGAGTCCAGGCAAGTTACACAACTGTTCAATTTCGTCTGTCTCCACAGCAGCTATTCCAAAAGCCCACCGGTACCCTTTTGGGTCTTTGAAATACCCTCTACGGAGATAGTCTATACCTAGAATGCATGGAGCTTCTGGGCCAGTCACAATGGGGTGTTTCTCCCAGTCCTTTCCAGTCAGGCTTACCTCAGCCTCTAATACAGTCAATTGTTGGGACCCCCCTGTGACTCCAGAAATGCAAACAGGTTCTGTGCCTTTATAATTTGACGGCATTAAAGTACACTGGGCACCAGTATCCACTAGAGCCTTGTA
Source organism: Laterallus jamaicensis coturniculus (assembly GCA_022605575.1). Classification (NCBI taxonomy): domain Eukaryota; kingdom Metazoa; phylum Chordata; class Aves; order Gruiformes; family Rallidae; genus Laterallus; species Laterallus jamaicensis. The sequence goes on from JAKCOX010000139.1 coordinate 806,535, forward strand.
CTCTTGTGGGTCTGACGTGCCAGGCCATCGAATCCACACCGTCCAGTAAACTCTGTTATCCCTCTCCTCCACCTGGCTGAAGGCAGGGCCCCTCTATTGCTGCTGATCATACTTGCCGTTCATTGAGTGCATGAAGGACTTGGAGGTTCCCTCAAGAGGATCAGACATATCAGGAGTGTAGATAGGCCTTCTGCTTGGTCGAGGGTTCTGTTCGGTGGTAACTGGTGCAGCGTTCCTCCTGGTGAAATCTCGACGTGCGATTGTTTTACCTTGCAGCTCGTTCACTCGTGCTCGAAGGGCTGAAGTGGGCTGCATATCCCACTTCCTCATGTCCTCCCCTTGGTCAACCAGGTAAAACCACAGTTTACCTCGTGGTGAGTACCCTCGGTTTTCTCCCTCTCGGGATGATGGACGCCTTCTTCCAAAAGCTGCCACACTGCTCTGCAAGGGTCGGGAGCTGTACACATTGTTGTCAAGGCGCTGGACCAGTTTCTCTACCGCTGCGATGACAGAGAGGGAAATATTGTCTTGGTATTTGCGGAGCCTATAAGACACATTGGCTACAGTTGGTAGATCAGTATCACTCCAGTCTATTGCTGCCAGTGAATTGACGTGCCCTGATGGTACACTTTGTACAACCTTTCGCCACATGCCTGGGGTGCACGGGACTTCATCAGGATCGGCAGGGAGTTGTGAATTGTTCAAATCATAACTGATTATCTCCCGTACAGCTAATTCTCTAAGGTACTGGACAGCTCTTTCCATATTGTCGCACTTGGGCATACGGCATGTAATGTATTCTTTTATGGGGTACCTTTCCTTCACACTTAACAGTAACCGTTTCCAGAGGCTGAGGATTCCTGACCTTTTTCCAATGGCTTTATCAATGCCTCCTTCTCTGGCAAGGGATCCCAACTGCTTGGCCTCCCTGCCATCTAACTCCAAGCTATTAGCCCCATGATCCCAGCACCGAAGCAACCAGGTGACAATGGGCTCACTAGGTTGGCGGCTAAAATCCTTTCTAACCTCACGAAGCTCACTCAGGGACAGGGATCGGGTGACAACCTCTGGTTCTGCCTCATCTTGATATCCCCCTGATGGGCCCGGTTGATCATCATCATCAGCTGTTGTACGAACTGATTTTTTTGTGTATTTTCTCTTTTGAACCGGGGCGACAGACACTGGTGGGGATTGTTTCTTTTGATCATCAGTGGTGTCTGCTGTGGGGATTGCAGTAACTGCAGTGCCAGTTACAGGGGTTGCAGTAGCTGCAGTGCCAATTACGGGGGTTGCCGCAGCTGCAGTGCCAATTACGGGGGTTGCAGTAGCTGCAGTGCCAATTACGGGGGTTGCCGCAGCTGCAGTGCCAATTACGGGGGTTGCCGCAGCTGCAGTGCCAATTACGGGGGTTGCCGCAGCTGCAGTGCCAATTACGGGGGTTGCTGCAGTATCTGACAATCTGTTTTCTTCCCCTCCCCCCTGACAGTACGGACAATGCAGACAGCGCTGTCTGATATCAAGCAGTGTTTGAGCCGTACTTAGGTAATGGCCTATGTTCTGCCCCTCGTGGTTGTCCTGCCCCTCGTGGTTATCCTGCCTTTGGGAAACCTCTTGAGCAGTATTCATAAACCTGCTCTTAATATATGATGAAAGCAGGATCAAGTGCAGAAGAACTTCTAGCACTGTGGCCATAGTTTCCATGTCAAGGTGATGGTGAAAGTTTTCAAAAACTCTCATAAGAGCTGTTATGTTTAGCCCAGAAAGGAAAAAACCAGTGTAGTTCTCTCCCTCTGTGCTCTCACCAAAATGGCCACCACCACCAGCCCCTCTCAGCCCAGGGACTAGACAGGACCGCAAAACCTCATACACTTTCCAGATTAAACTCATAGTCACTAATATAACTGCATCATAAAACATTGTCATAAAGCACACTAGAGCAAAGTATGGGAACAAGCAGGGAAGCTGCAGCCCCGAGATGATACAACATCCTGCCAGGACTGCAAACAGCCTGCTGAGGTTTTTTTTCCACAGCCAGGACCACACCTTTGTAAATAATACCCACAGCATCTTAAACAGCATCCTTACAACTTTTACCGTAATTGCAACCGGGTCAGAGTCAGATCTACCGTTATCCCAACCTTTATTGCCCCACGTTCAGGCGCCAAAATATGTTGTGGTTCTGCCGGAGCCGGGGACCACGCGTTCAGATTTCCCCCGGAGCGGGGGGGGGAAAACCAAAGCACGAGCCCCGCAAGTTGGGATAAGGGTATTTTTACTGGAAATAACAGGGGAAGAACAAATAACAATGAACAATACAACCTTTTGCTGAGATGAGCAGTTCAGATCGCGCACTCCCCGTAACGGACACCGCGCCGCAGCCCGCGCAAACCCCAGCCGCAACACACAGGACCCGAGCTCGCGCCGCGAGTAAACAAAGCCCCGAGCCGAGAGCACACACCCGCCCGGTCCCTGCTGTTCGCGCGCCAACACTGCAACACCCCCTGCTTCTTATACTCGGCATGATGTAACTGGCATGGAATGATCCTATTGGTCAATTTGAGTTACTTGTCCCGAGCCCAGCAGGTTAGCCCCTTCCTGGCTGAAGCCCCTGGCTGAAACCAGGACACCCATCCATAATAAAAATTTAGAAGCAACTACTTCAAAATGCTGTTTGCCAAATACATGATCATAAGCTGTCCTGTTGTGTTCTGCCTTGAAAATCAGTATGTGTTGGGCTTTCTGTTTGTAAGTTAAAGGCTAACATTATTTTAATGAAATTGCCTAATGCTTCAGGAAAATTGCAAAAGTGGTTTTGAAAATTAATGTGTTGTTGCTCTTTTATCTAATATATTCACAATCTTAGCCTTACCATAACAATGTTGGGGTTTTTATTCACCAAGGGAAATCAATGAAGCAGAAATACAGGGACATTCTTATTTTTTCAACACAGAAAAATTTGTGTAATAAACAGTGAGAGACTAATATCTAAAAGAATAGGCAGAATAGGTACATCAAAAGGCTAGTGAAGGTTTCTAAAACCAACCACCAATCATCAAAAAAGAATTTTTAAATCAAATGAAGAGCTAGATATATGAGTTTATTTTCATTATATCCATTTCATTTCTGAGGGGGCAATTTTCAGAACATACTGGAGTTAGAAAAAGCTTGAATTTAGGAAGGTAATGAAGAAGAGCTCTGGAGCAGCTCAGGTGAGACTGTACGAAGTCTTACATTCTACTGAGATAGTAACAAGAGGAGAAGTGAAAGAGGGAAAATGATCGAGGTCTCAAAATACACCTAATTTAATATTAGAAACATAATATAGTATTTAATGTTAAAGATTAGAACCTATCTTCACTTTCTTATGATTAGGAAGAGCACTCAGTGCTTTAGCAGTACTTCATCTTAATTCCCAACCAGGTCATGAGGATATTTTTAAAGCTGATGTGAGTTATATACATAATGGATTTTAAGGGAATGTAATAGAACGTTAAATGTATAAGCTGATATCGGTATTCATGTTTAATTTTCCTATAAAAATGACAGATGGGTTGTTTTAACAAATTCTCAGGAGAAAGCATTAAAAAGAGTGATGAAATGAATATGTGATTCTTAGGAGGCTGTTATGTAATGGGAAGTAGGAAGGAACCTGTAGGCCTTCTCTGTCACTGAGTTTTTCATGAATTAAGACAGCACATGTGAAAGACAGAGCAAAGCCTGCAACTTGCAGTGTCTATTCTTCCTTGACTGTGAAATCAAACACTCCAATAAGAAATCATCAGCTTGCTTGTGCCAGTTTTTTATTACTTTGGTAGTATACTCAACAAAATATGGTCTCAGAAAAAATGAAGTGAAACTAATACTGCGATTTCAGCGTGTGTGCAAAGACAAAATACTAAATACAATGTTTCTAAATACTGTGATTCTTACACTTTGCATAGTAAGTAACTTTGTTATATGCCCTTCTAATAATGTGGTAGCCAAGACCCTGTCCTTCTTTCTTCTGTCGTTCATAAACCAAAGTACCTGAATTACTCTTTCACTTAGCTTTTCTCATATTTTTGCTCGGTTGTTGAGTGCAAGATGAACTTGCAAAACATGGGAGAAACTTAAAGTGCCTGGGGTTGATTATGGAGACAGAAATCCTGTGTGTCCTGGAAAGCAAGATGCCATATGACAGTTCAGAAATTTGTTTAATCTGGAAAAAAGTAAAAACTACTTGTTATTTAATGATGAGATACTTCAGAGAAAGTAAAATATGATTTTACCTTTAATAAATTATTAGAATTTGAAATACCAAAAGGTATTTTTTTTCCCAAAGGCTAGGCTTTTCATTTTGCATTTGTGTCTTGTAAAACTTTCCAGTAAGGGTTTGAATTCCGTCACTGGACTTCAGTGCAGCATCTTGTTAGATGTCAGGTTGACAGTTTCAGACACATGCTAAAATGTATTTATGTAACAAGCTGCATATGAATTAAGATTTGCAAAATGATACCATCTCTTGAAATTTTTAAATAAATTTGGATTTTCAGTGGCTCTAATGGAATGAAAATAAGCAATCAAATGTTAATATGAAAGCAGCAGTAACTCTCGGTTGGAGCTACTCAGGATTTACACATAATATATTATTTATTTGTATTTAATTTGCTTCCAGGTTGAACTAGTATTATCAAAGAAAAAGCTGCATCTGGCAGCATGGGTTGTAGTACCCAATACAGTCTTGTTTTGCTTGTGCACTACTGCTTCTTATATTGACACATTGTTGAGCCAGGCTGAAGGCCAGGTGCCCCCCAAAGCCGCTCTATCCCTGCCTTCCTCAGCTGGGCCGGAGAGAGATGAGGTAATGACATCACATGTTCTTTTTTAGAATTCTAACCTGATTCATCAGAAGATGTCTCCTCCTGTGGAGCAGCGAGGATCTCCTATCTTATCATTCATTACTCTGGAACAATTCAATGCCATCCGCCTTGTGCAAAATGTCCATCAGTCACTTGCTGCTTTAAGTAAAGTCATCAGAGGTACCTCATTACTGAGTTCTGAAGTACAAAGACTAGCAAGTGCTCTGCTAAATCAGAAGGTAAGTAATTTTGTCATGAATTTACATTATAAATAATGAAAAAAACCACATAAACTGACCAGAATTCTGATTCATATGTATCATTTGCTCTAAGTTCTTTTATTGGTACGCTAAAATGAAATTACTTTATTGAGAGCAACGTTAAACCAGAACCATGTTTCTCCTAGAAGTAAAACCCAGAAATCTGTTGCTTCAAGTACTTGCAGAAGCTTCTGAGTATATTATACTTTCATCAAGTTTTATCTGAAGGACAAATCCGCTAATGTTAGAAGTTGTGGAATTCTATTTCCATTTCAAATACCAAATCATTCCAGACAAGTCAAATATATTAGCCATTAAAACATGTAAATCTGTCCCTTTTCTTCATTTTTCCAGTTTCTTAAAATTTAAATTTTACTGCCGTTGTAATCACAATTCACTCTCTGCATTTATTCATTATGGATTATTGCCATATCACACCAGAAAGGTTGATACAACAGGTACAGCTTATCATCTCACCCTATATTTTTGATATATGAGGAAAGCAACCAAAGTTTGTACATTTACTTTCTCCATGTCTTCTGTCACCAAACTGGGCATGTTTATGAACTGGTACAATTTGTGACTGGAGATGTACATGTTCTGTCATTAATAGCTAGATAATTGAATTCTAGAGGTAGTCAAACATTGATGTGAAACTCCTTGGTTGCCCACAGCAATTGATAAATTGTGATGATGCTAATGCACAGGTACTGAGACTGGCCTTATGGTGAACGACAGTTCCTATTAATGTCTTGTTTATCTTCATGTGAGGAACAATACTGTTAAAAGATTGTTGTGCACTTACTGATTTATCACATTTCTAATTAAAACAATAATTCAGTTCTTTGACTTTTAAGGTTCACAAGACAGCATTTGCTTGCAAAACTGCAGTACAATTAGCATAAATTAACCTTTTCACATTAGCAATCTCATTGCCTTTTTAAACATGTTTTTGACTGTGTGGTACTAGTTTGGTGCTAAGTACAAGTCACGGTGAATACAAATGATGTGTGGAGCGGCCATTTTTTAGTACTTACATTTCTTGCTACTGGGCAAGAAGATACCACTTGCTTCTGTGCTTAAGCCACATGCTTAAATTGGATGCAGCATGAGCTGTGAAGCTGCTAGCTGTCACAAAAATGTAAAGATTCTATGCATTATCTGTCACAAGCATCAGTTCAGTGTTTCCTGTTCCACTGAACTGTTGCTGGTATTTCATCTGCCTCCTTTCCCACTTACCTTGACACAGATGACTTTGGATTGTGACCTTAAAACAGTCGTTTCAGCAGCCCTCAAGAGAGGCTAACGCGACGCTCTTGGCACAGCAGCTAAACCTCAGCATGTTTATCATCTTAAGTGATTTGTTTCATGTATTTTCTGTACACTGGTCTTGTTTAGTGTGGTCGTGCCTTGTGTAACAAAGGACTATATAAAAACCCCTTATATTTTAAAAGCACCAAGGCTGTAGTTCTTTTAAGATTATAGCTCCTGAAGAAGCTGCTAGGTTACCAATAGAAATGGGAAACTCATTAAATGTATGACTTCTAATGGTTTCAGTGACGTGCTTTCTTTCTGCAAAATTGATGTGTTAGTGTACATCTGAAATATGCTTCCATACTAACAATTAGCTAAGCTATTACTTGAAACTTAGGGTAATTTAGAGTGATATATTAGCAACATTAGGTGAATGCCTTCTAAATGATGGATTGGTGAACTGCCTGTAAACGCAGATCTAGCAAAAGAGCAAGGATAATAGCAAAAAATGCAAGGATAATAGTTTCAAATACAAAAAGTTTTCAACAAAATCATAATTATTCAAAAAATCATAATTATGCAAAAAAAGCAGATGGCTAACTGTGCTCTTATGCATTCTAGTTAAATTCATTTTGTTATTAATTAGTGTTCACAGATCCAGATATTTTCTGGGGTTTATTTATAAAAAATACATGTGAAGTATTTACTTTGAAAAATTTTTTTTCTTACCAACTTCTGTAATCAGCCTTTGAATACCTGTTTAGCTCATATGCTATTAGACTGTGAACCTCCTTAATAACGCATCTGCGACTGTTAAACAGTATAAACTGTTTATTCTGCTCAATGTCTTCAGCACTATGCAGTATTCCTTAGGTAATAATTTACATCAATTCTCTTTCACTTAAGTAGGAGACTCTCGCAGATTCAATTTCTGTGTGGTTTTCGGATTCCTGTGGAGTAGGCGCAATTAATGTTTTTATCCTTCTTTTAAAAGGAGGAAATCTAACAGAAGGATCATTTAAGCCTTTCTTTTTGAAGTCAATGAGAAATTTATAGGGGGAGGCCTTGCAGGTTTTTATTCTCAGGTGTTTTGTTACAAACACTCTAATATGAGGAAATAATCATGTGGAGGAATTGTACCAGATTCACTTCACCACAGAGCTGCACAACTGTGTGTTCAAGTCTGAGGAGGCAGCAACAAAGGAGTGGGGAACCTGTGGCTGCAGGTGAAAAGACGGCATTGTGGCTTTCAGAGAAAGGGACGGAGGTCTTTTTGAAATACTTGTGGAACCTACTGATGTTTCTGTATTGAATAGTAGAGGTTCTAGTACATTCTCCATCAGCACTGTATCTCTTTGGGCCACATAAAGAATTAGCAGGAATATGACCTTCTTGTTAGTCGTTGTATGCTTTGATCATTGTATTACTTGTATTATCTTCTTTCTTTGTAGATGTAATGTTCTCTGGATTATTTAATTTCATTTGCATTCCTAGCTTGAAATGTAATTATGAAAATTTTGAAATGGATATTTTCAGTAAATATATTTTTATTTCAGTGTCCCCTCACATGGCAAAGCAAGTGGGAAGGTCCAGAAGATCCTTTACAATATCTTAGAAGTCTTGTAACTCGAGCACTTGCTATACAGGTAATTTTAATGAGTCATTTTACCTCAGTCTGCTGCTGTTCAGTGACATGGTCTATTATATGAATTGCACTGCAGGAGGCTTTTCCAAACTCAGATCCTAAAGAGTCATAGAAAATGTGTGAAAAGGCATGTAGAAACTTAGACAGGTGAGAAATGTGAAGATTTAATGATGAAGAAATGTGAAGTGCTGCAGATAAAGCAATTTGAAGTCAGTAACTTTAAGTACAGTAATATTAGTAACATAACAATAGATTTACATCTTAGATTTTGGTCATTAATCTTTCTGATGAAAAGTCAGGGGAAGATAAATTTATTTAGTCAGATGAATGTTTACATCTAAGTTAAGACAAACTTTTTAATCTTGTAGAGATGTGTAAAAACATAAAATGAAGTGATCCTAATAGAGCTAATATCCTAATTAATAGAAGGCTAGTCTTTGAAGCAAGTAAAGGAAACATTTGCATTCTCCAGGTTTACAAGAGCTGATAATAGAAGGCGCAGAGTCTGCCAACAGCTCTGACAATCTGTAGTCTGACAGTGAAGAAGAAAAAAATTAGCTAAACTATATCTATGAGTAATAAAAGATATGTATTCAAGATAACGGAAAAATATATTTTTGACAAGTCATTTATCTGAATTAATTAGTATTTAAGGAAACAGATTTCATCATGCTGTATACTAAAAGAGGAAACTGCAAGAACCTTCCAGGGAGGAATTTTCCTTTAGGAAGGACAGATTTTTGTTACCTCCAGTCAAGAAATAGAAAGCTGCTGGTTTTGACCTTGATTTACAGAGTCTTGTCCAGTAGAATATGAAGAAGATTTTTGTGAATAGTATTGACTGTCAGATGCTGAGTCAGAAGTGTTCATAATCTTCAAGTATTCTCTGCAGTTTGTGACTTCTACCTTTATTTGGTTGTGACTAATCTGCATGTGATTTTCCTTACCTAGATTGATTTTTTTTAAATGGAAGCCTGAGATTAGAGCTCAAGCTTCTGTGTGGTGTACATCTCCCAAACAAAGTGGAGATAATGTAGCAGAGTGTAACAGGATGAGATTAGTAATAGATGGTTTTCAATCAAGCATTTCAAAAAGTTTTTCTTTCCATCTATTACTGCATTCAAACATTGACAAACGGGCTGCATTATATTACCAGGACAGAATTTTCCCCTTTTCATTGTTCAAACTACAATATTGTACATTTGGATTTCTCATTTTTATGTCAAGTTATTAGGAAGAAATAATTTACACTTATTTATTTAAACACTGTAAAAGAGAGACACTTTTTTAAGGCAGAACTTTACAGTAGATATTTAACTGTATCCATGAGCAGTTAATTGTGGGGGTTTTTGTTAGTGGCAATGGAAAGTAGTGACAGATGACCAGTTACAAGTTATTATATACTATTTTCTTGGTGACAAATATGTATTTAAAGCAATTCTTAATAATAGATTATCAGTCTGTTTTGCTTCTCGAGCTTCTATTCAGCTCACATCTGAAATGCAATTTCTGTTTTTATTTTTATATGTAATTTAACAGAGAATGTTGATTATTTCTCATTAAGCATTTCAGTTAAATTGTCTTTTTCTTTAAATGTGATTCTAATTCATGTTTATGCATATTACACCGGGACTTTGATTAGCCTTGATTATTTTTTAATTAACTTTCCTTTTCTAAAAATGTTTCATTATTGATTTTTATAAATGCAATTTTTCATTAGTTAATTATAAGTTTAGTATTCAGAAATTCAATAAATATTATCTCATAACTCTGAAAATTATCTTCAGGTTTATATTTCTATGAAGTCCATACATTGGGTTGGTTCAGTCTTATATAACCAACTCCATCATCACAGGTTTTGTGATGCAGTTGCTCACAGCCTCATACCTTCATTTCATTCACTATAAAACATTACGTTCTACCTTTACTACTTGAAAAAGGTTTGATTTAGGTATTTTTTCAAGAGGAAAATTGGAGCCATTGAAACACCACAGTTGTACTGAAGGAGTGCATGTACTGAGGAAGCAGTACGTCTCTGCTCAGGTTATTAGTTAATGGCTGTCTTGTCAAGACATTTGCTGCCAGTGCAGAAAGTAACAAAAGCAACTGCTTTGTTACAGACATTTAATGGGGATGGGGAGGAACCCAAAATACAGGCCAGATGGTAGAATAATTATAGCAGAATTTATAGAAGTGTGAAGATGTTCTGAGAGTGTTACACAACAGCAGACAGAAAAACAACAGGTGTTTCATTTTTTTCAGGTCTGAATTCACTCAGTAAAAGCAAAGCAAATTGAAACAAGCAAATCTGCCTACCCAAAGTGTGAGCAAATCAGTGTATGCAAAATGCAATAGAGCCATGTCTTGTTCCATATTGTGCCCTGGTGATGGAGCTGATAGAAATATGTGATTTCTTCCCAGGTGGAAATTCTGATCTTTGGATGTTAGCTTTCACTTTAAATTAAAACAAAAAATCTGTTACATTGAACATTCTTCCAGGATGAAACATTCTGAATAGTTTCAATTAGCAAAGCTGGCACTGAACTTCACAATATTGTGTTTCAGTTTGTCTGTCTGCAGTGATTTATGTGCTATTGACATTAAGATGCGAAGCTTATGAATCAGTGTGGATGTCTGTGTTGGCTGTAATTCTTGGTCCTTATACTCCCAGTTTCCTTGTGGTGGTATCGTTAATGTATTCTGTGGTTTCTCTCTCTTGTGGTACATGATTATAGCTCTGCAATAATATACATCAGTGTACATGGATTTTATGTCCATCCCATTCTGTATCTTCTCATGGTTGTGGGTATCAGCAGAAGAGAAATAGAGAGAGAGAGAGTAGACCCAGAATTTCAGCTTTTAAGAGACAGAACTGCAATCCAGGCAAATGTCAGCTGAATATCAACATTGAAAGAAATGCTTCAGTTCCAACAAACTGGAACTTTTTATTCCCACAAAAACTAAATAAAGAGCTTAATTTGACCAACAAAACAACCAAAACCCAACCCACCTCTCATTCCAACAAGACCTTATATTTTAAATGAAAATACTTACTTAATACTTTTGGGATGAGGTCTTTTTAAGTCATCTGTAAAAACAGTTTTTCCTTTGGATGGCTGGTCATACAGCTGCTAACAGGCTTGAGCATACACTGAAAATGAAGACTCTTTCACCTCAGAATTGTATACACTACTTTCAGATTTCTAATCAAGGAAATATTTATTAATACTGCAAGTTCTTATTTGCACAAATTCTGAGAGGGTTTTTTTTAAAATAAGTTTATCTACATAAAGTACTCCTATTAAGAAATTATATTTTATCAAGATATTTGGAAGTATATCTCTGGGATGTTGCTATCTCTCATCCCTTCCCATCCTCTGTAAGAACTATGGTAGTACTATACCAGTTCAATACCAGTTTGACCCCTTCAGTATAAGATTTTTTACTCTTTTACTGATCTTTCACTATTTGAGGTATAATGACTTTGTTTATGTTTTGGAATCCTTACTATTGCTCTGTTTCAAAAATTACATCCCCAGAAAGGTAGATTGGACACCAAAGGTATATGAGGTTTGAACTCTTGGAAGTTGCACGCTGAAGCTACTATAGCAAATCTTCTGGGAGTAGAAGATGCAGGATTCTTCTTTGCACCCAGGGCAAGGCAAAGAGCTTCAATTTTCATTCACTGATAGCAAGCAGAAAGTCTTTTCTTGGAGAGACAAGCAAGTTGTCTTCTTACTTCTCAGTGAGTTAAAGAACTCTGAGGACCAGACTGTAAGTCAGTCTTAACATAAAATATACATAAAATCTGAGAACTAGAGACAGTGCACACTGGCAGCCTCCCTACATGTGATCTGCCCTTTTATACCTGTTTTCCCATTCTAGTTCATCCTCCATTCACCTTTCCACACCTTTGGTTCTTTCTATAGATATCCTATAATAAGTCTTGTACCATTTGTCATGTTCATACCCCAGATTCACCCACATGGGCACTCCATAAAAAGTCCTATAGCCCTTTAAGTAGTAATCTTGCTTAATTTGCATTAAAATTATTTTCTGATAGATTGCCTTTGCAGATTTTGTAGCAGGGACGATAGCTTAATGGCTTGTCTTTTATGGTTCTGGGAGTAGCTGATTCAGATGGATTAGGTTGGCTGACTTCTCCACCCTGTCATTGTTCCTCTCATCACTCTCTATTTGAACAGCTGTTATCTAGGTACCTGTGCAGAATACTTCAGATTTAGTATTCTAATATTAAAGCACAAAAAATGTTACTGTGTTTTGAATCCACTCATTCCATTATTTTAATTCCAAGTTCAGAATGCTATGAAAAAATCCACCTTATGCTGCAGAATTAGTGGCTTTAGCTTGTTTTTCTTTGCTTCTCCTTTTCAGCTGTCATGAATATCAAAACAAAACCACAACTGCAATCTTACATTACCTGCTAAGAAGCTGGGCCTTAATTGGCTCCCACAGCTCTCATATTGTTGTGGCATTTCTCTTTGTCCAGAATTTACCAGCCAGGATATAACTTTCAAGACCTTTTATTTAAGTGATAAAAATTCTTGCTAAAAATTGGAAATTTACACTACTATAAAAATGCAGATGTTTTATCTGTCCTGTAGTAGGCAAATTTGAAACTCTAATAGATCCAACTGTTTTATCATGTCCCTTTTTAATCAGTTTCAGTTAGACTGAATTAAATCATGGCTACTATAGAGTAGTAGTAATTTATAAAGGTGTACACTGTCCAAAGAGGTGACTACATGGAATGTAAAAAGAAATGTTCAGACTTGCATGGGTCATAGGAGTTGTCGGCTGAAATAGGGTCTAGCTTCCAAGGAAGCTAAAGCAGAAGATGAGGCTTTTATTATGCTCAGAGAGGTCATGTAATCTTGTGGTTTCACAGAAAGCTGTTTTCATCCATGAGTGCCTGAGGTGGAAAGATTCCTCAATTATTTTTTTTTTTAAAATTGTATTATTTTGTCTGTGCACCAGTTCAAGACTTTATTTCCCAGAGGTACTGAAATCACTATTTTTTGTAGTGGAATTTTTCTTTTCCTGCAGAATGCAGTGGGTTTTCACCATAAATCCAAACTTTGCTGTTTATATTGAATTTTAAATTTTTTTTTCTCAATGTGTAAGGATTATCTCAAGTTTTAAGAAAGCAGTTTGCTTTATGCATGGAAAAGGTTTTTTAAAAAGCAGCATTGCAAAAGGAAAGATATCTCTACTTGCATTTTGTTGGGTTTCTGTGAGTTTTTGAAGCCTAATCCCAGTGAAGTTGCCATAGAATCACAGAATTATTTGGGTTGGAAGTGACATCAAAAGATATCTAAATCCACTCCCCTGCCATAGGCAAGGACACCCTCCACTAGCCCAAGTTGCCCAAATCCACATCTGACCAGGCCTTGAGCACTGCCAGGAAGATAATCTGTTAAATTCAGGCACCCACAAGTTACAGGCTTTTCTGTAAATATCAGGCTTCAATGTTTTTTAAAAAATAATCAGCTTCAACAGAATTAAACTCCTGTTGATTAAACAATCTGAATTCTAATCATGTTTTGTGAGAATGGCTATTCTTTTTTAATTATTAAATGTCACCTTGTGAGCAGAAGTTTGAGCAGCGTCCTTTATCATACCACTAACCAGTTGTTCAGTTCTGTGATAGTAGAATATTGGTTGCAGAGGATGCTCACTCATAAAAAAGACTATTATAAATGTTACATAAAATGAAAAAAACCTCTGGTCATTGTTTCTATGCATTTTCTGAGAAATTACTTTATTTTAAAGAAAATTATCATCTTTTCTAACCTTAGTTTAAATTTAAAATAACTAGATTGTGATCTGTTTTTCTTCAATGAATGCAAGTTATTTTTTCTATACTCCATAAGTTATAAGAATACGTAAGAGTATAGAAGAAATACAGTATATTATAGAAGACTTAAAGCTGTAGTTGATAGATTTTATTTAATGTAATAAATTAATCACCATGAATTGATTTTTCTCTTTGAGCTGCCAACTATAGTTTCTCAATGCAGGAAGACATCTGAAAAGATAAAATGATAAAATCAACTTTATGCATTCAGATAGTTTAAAGTGTATATTGCACAGTTTCCAATAAACCCTTCTTCATTGTATCTCTTTCCTTTATCATCGACAAAGATGCCTGTGAAGGAGAAAGCAGGAGCAAAATGTGTAATCTTGTCTGACAAATGCTCCAGCTAAAAAAGGTTAATTACAGTGCAAGAGGTAGAAAAGGATGTTATTATCATTTGCATATGAAAATGAGTCTTCTTACTCTTTCAAAGACTTTGGTGATTTAAATTCCAGCCATTAGTTAATGAGAAGGCTGCAATACATCCTAATACACCAGTTTGCAGGTACATTCTGTTTCCATTGCTATTTCTAGACAACTCGGTTGCAGTAACTCTCCCTTCTGATCACCACTATATTGACACAAATATCATGTCTAGTAATCACAAGGAATTTGGTTTTTTGAATAATAAGTCTTGGCATTTCTTTGGAGGAAGGTGGAGAAGTAGCTGAATGTTGACCTATCTTTCTCTTTTTGAAGGAGATTCCATATAGCTGATTTTGACATGATCACACAGTTTCAGGTTATACTCCTGTACAAAAAGAATTAAAAAAAGAAAAAAATTACATTTCAGAGCAATCACCTGAAATTTAGTTTATGAAAGAAAAGTTTCATAAGAGTAGTTCTTGACTAAGCTCTTGTTTGTCTGTTTTGCATGCTGTAGTTTTTGCATTGTGCCCCTGTACTGGGCATTGGTGAGGCCACACCTTGAGTGCTGCGTCCAGTTCTGGGCTCCTCACCATAAGAAGGACATTGAGGTCCTGGAGCGAGTCCAGAGAAGGACAACCAGGCTGGTGAAGGGGCTGGAGGGCAAATCCTATGAGGAATGGCTGAGGGAGCTGGGGGTGTTCAGTCTGGAGAAGAGTAGACTGGGGGGAGACCTTATCACTGCCTATAACTACCTGAAGGGAAGTTGTAGAGAGGTGAGTGATCATCTCTTCAGCCAGGTGACAGGAGATAGGACAAGGGGAAGTGGCACAAAGCTGTGCCAGGAGAGGTTTAGATTAGATGTTAGGAAAAAAAATTTTACTGGAAGAGTTGTTGGGATGTGGAACAGGCTGCCCAGGGAGGGGCTTGAGTCACCATCCCTGCATGTGTTTAAAAAAAGGGTATTACATAATCATAAGGTTGGAAAAGACCTTTGAAGATCATCAAGTCCAACCGTTCCTGTCCTAAGCTAAACCATATCCCTAAGAACCTCATCTACCCCTGTGTTTAAAAAACGGGTAGATGAGGTACTTAGGGTTGGACTTGATGATCTTAAAGGTCTTTTCCAACCTTGTGATTCTGTGATTCACATAAAGTAGACAGTGCAGTATGCAAGTGCATTCAGCAACTCTGATGTCTTGACTGTATCGTAAAACTGGAGTAAACACAAAGGCATTCCAGTTAAGGGTTTAGGGTTTTCTAGTTGTTTTTTTGGGGGGGAGTTGTTTGTTTGTTTCTGGGTTGGGGTTTTGTTTGTTTTCTTTTTTTTGTTTGTTTGGGGTTTTTTTGTTTTGCTTATTAGGGTTGTTCTTGTGTATTCATTGTCTCTAAATGTTCAGGGAGCTATAATTGAGGAAAAAAAACCCACAACCCAAACCAAAACCATGACTCCAAGGAGAAGAGTTCTTATGAGCAACAGGAAGCTTAGATCCTCATTTTAGGCATATAAGTCACGTTTAAAGGCAGGAAGGGTAAATACCTACCTGCTCTATAGTAGGTTTCCCAGTGAAGTCAACTGAATATAGAAACTTCATTAGAATGTGTACCCTTATATGGAGGAGAATGGATAAGAGAGGATTTGCAGGCAGTGGTATTTTTATGTTGTTAATTCCATGAACTAAGATAGTTGTGACCCAGTGAGAATGCTGTTCTCTGTATTCGAGCTTCATTTTCAAAATTCCCATCAGGTTTCACTGTTGTGCAGTTTTATATATGCATTTCGTGACACCTACAGTGTATTTTCCTATAGGTTTTCTGTAATTACCTTTTTCAGTGTCATTTCATGATTTCTTATGGTAAATTTGATCAACTGAAATTATCTAGATATCAGGTAAAATTCAGTAAATAATTTAGAACTAAACCAAATATTGCTTCTTATTCAGAGATGTAGATTATCAAGCTAGAAAAAATATTCAGTCATGTATTCATGTATTTTATTCTCATCACACTAAGAAAATAAAAAATGATGGTTTGAATATATCAAGAGAAGAATCCATCAAGTTAAATATACAGATGGTATTACTAGAATAATAGAAATAAAACTGTTGCTTATTAGCTGCATTTAAAAAAAAAGTATGTGTCACCCATGATATGACTATACTATAGATATTCAGCTTTCTTAATGAACTTATTGAAGGTCAAGGGGAGATTTTATTTCTTATTATTCTGCACTTCTGAGGACACTTTCTGAAGCATTTGTCGAGTATTTGACTGTTCAGTTGAAAACAACATGGCCTAGGTTGCCCAAAGAAGTTTGTGGAATCTCTGCTATTTGAGGTATATGGAACCGGAGTAGACATTGGCCTGAGCAACCTAAACTTCATTGAATTTGGCCCTACTTTGAGCTGCATTTGGATCAGATGACTTTCAGAGGTCCCTTCCAACCTAAATTCTTTAATTTTGTAATTTAGAACTTTTTCACTGTTTCTTTTGGGTCAAATCTACTCTAATGAATATGCACTGGATTTGTACCACTTCAGTGTAGTACTTTTCTCTTAAATGTTAAATATACATTAGTGATATATATCCAGTTATAAGCCCTGAACATTTCAAGTGTTTCATGTACTGCTTAGACATCTCTAGTGGCACTTGCTAATATCAGCCAAGAGAAAACAGACACAAGTTGCAGAAAGGAAACTGATTAAACATTTATAAGTAAAATTTAAAGTATCATTCAACAAGCCACTAGGCAACCTACTCTAGGCTGGTCCTCCTTTGAGGGTGGAGAGTTGGACTAAGAGATCTCCAGGGGTCTTCGAACTCTAATTTATCTATGATTCCATGATACTGGATGATACATTGAAATTTCATGCAATTGTGTCAAAATTACATAGATAGAATTTATGCCCCTAAAATAATTTTAGGAATAAGTTATTATTAAGCTTCATGCCAAGCTAATGTTCGCCAGTATTCTCAGCCCTCAGGTGTGACAGGACATCAGAAAGCGACCTACAGCCCTGATGTTCTGTTCTATGGGTCTGGCCACAATACAAAAATTCCCTTTCTAGTTTAAAGAAAGGCATAAATGGGCTACAAATAGCTCATATACTGTACTTGAGATACCATTACTCTAAATGGCTTGGCTTTACTGTGTAGGCACAACAAACAATCTGTACCAATTTATTATACCAATTAAAACAAAATCTTAATTTTCTGGGACCACACCAAGTATTGCTTGTTTGAAAAAACATTTGATAGAGCATCAACCCCATGTTGCAGTGGTCTGTTCAGTGCAGTGTAAGGAGCATGAGCCAGCATGGTACATCCCAGGATGTCATTGTGTCGCAGGCATGGGCATGCAATTGTGGAGTTTCTTTGTTTGCATCAGACACCGTTTCCATTCTGTGATCTCCTTTTCCTCATAGAAAAATAGATTTCCTCCTTTGCCTTTTCATTGCTATATATTTGGGGATATGTACCCCACAGAGTTAAACAAGTTCCGATTAGATGGCATCAGTGTGTTTAGTAAACATTGCGTATGTAGCTGAGTGTTAGGTTAAGCCCTAATAGTTGCTAATAGAGTTCTGTGACACAGGCATGGCTGAAAGAATTTCTCTGAATTCTGACAGCCTCAAGAGAGGGTGTTAACAGAAAATAAATGACTGGTAAACAGAAAAGAAAACACACCCAAAAAAAAGGAAAAAAGTGAGAGACTGATGGCTGCAGTCCAAGGGGTCATTGTTTCAGAAGAGGAACAAGGACTGTGAGGGAGATGCTAAATGGAAAAATCTGTATTTCATGGGGTGTTGATCAGAGAAAATGAACTATAGCAAAGTAAGCAGTTCTCTGTTGGCTCTCCTTATTGTGACACAGCCTTCCAGCTGGTAATGCAAACCAAGTGACTGGGGTGTATTCCATCATAACTAGAGCCTAATTCATTGAGTATTGTATACCCCTGTTTAGTCCCATTGGCATCATCACTATACAGATTTCAGCAAATGAATTATGTCTGATGTAGTCCTTACTTTGTCCAAGGATTATGGCAGGCAGTCTTACCTTTTGCCTGCAAATGAATATTATTCAGGCTGGAAAGATGGACCCAGGGGAGGTTCAACACCTCCAAGTGTAAGGTGTTGCACTTGGGCCGGAAGAATCCCAGACATAGATACAGACTGGGAGAAGAGCTCCTTGAGAGTAGCCCTGCTGAGAAGGACCTGGGTGTCATGGTGGATGAGAAACTTAACATGAGCCAGCAGTGTGCTCTTGCAGCTCGCAAGGCCAATGGTATCCTGGGCTCCATCAGAAGAGGGGTGGCCAGCAGGGACAGGGAGGTGATTTTCCCTCTCTACTCTGCCCTCGTGAGGCCCCATCTGGAGTACTGTGTCCAGATCTGGGGCCCCCAATACAAGTAGGATGTGGAACTGTTGGAGAGGGTTCAGAGGAGGGCCACAAAGATGATTAGAGGGCTGGAGCACCTACCCTGCAAAGAGATGCTGAGGGAGCTGGGCTTGTTCAGCCTGGAGAAGAGAAGGCTGCGGGGGGACCTCATTGCAGCCTGCCAGTACCTGAAGGGACCATATAAACAGGAGGGGAATCAAATTTTTAAAAGGGCAGATAATGGCAGGACAAGGGGGGTGGATTAAAACAAAAGGAAGGAAGGTTTAGATTAGATGTTAGGGGGAATTTTTTTACAGAAAGAGTGGTGAGGTCCTGGAACAGGCTGCCCAGAGAAGTAGTGGATGCCCCGTCCCTGGAAGTGTCCAAGGCCAGGTTGGATGGGGCCCTGGGCAACCTTGTGTAGACCCAGGCCTGAGGTTGGTGGCCCTGCCTGTGGCAGGGGGTTGGAGCTCTATGATCCTCGGGGTCCCTTCCAACCCATGCCATTCTATGAATATTTGATTATGTGCCACTGTTTTCCCTACCCTGAAACTTCTCAGCAGTGGAGGTGGGAAATTGGACCATAATTTCTTTCAGAAGGAGAGGCCACTGAAGTTTCTTTGAATGTTTGTCCCCTTTGCTCTCCACAGTTTGTAGTTTTTGGTTCTACCAAGGAATAGTTCCATCTCTCACACTTGCTTACCCAGTTATAGTCTATGTATTTGCTGGATGGTTGCATCCAGAGGGTGCTGGTCAATGACTGCGAAGTCCAAATGGACGATGGTGACAAGCAGAGTTCCCCAAGGGTCTGTGCTGGGACTGGTGCTGTTTCATATCTTTATTAATGATACTGACGTGGGATTGAATGCACCCTCAGCGCACCCTCAGTGCTTCACTCAGCTCTGCCTTACCACACATCTACTCCTGGCACATGGCTAGTTAGTATGTTGATTTAATATTTTGTACTCTGATACTGTCCTACTGTGATAGCATTCAGACTTCCTGAACAAACCGGGGAGGGGGGTTCAGTTCACAGGCATGTCAAACTGGAATAAAGAAATAATAGTAAGTTCTGTAAATCAGTTTTGATCTGTGAGAGGAGAGGGAAGGGGAAGGGGAGGAAACGGAAAGGGAGAAGGAAAGGGAAAAGCAAAAAGAGGGGAGAAGAGGAGAAGAAACTCTAAATTCCTGTGGGACTTACCATTGGACAGATCATATATGCCAACACCTTACAGTATACCTGAATTATCACAGTATTCTTGTGTTTGTTTAATAAAGGCTAATTAGCTCAAGAATAATTGCTCAAGGATTTTGCTTACAAAGAATATTACCACAAGGGAGCAAATTATTGTATGCCAGTTGCTCCTGAGAAGCTACATGTTGCCCCCTCTGTGTTCAGTGCCAGAAGTACCACCTCTGTGTCATCGCTGAGCGGTGTAACACGGTTAGTCCTGCCGGCACTAGGCACTGAATGCCAACGCGTTGGTGCGCGTCTATGGAATGGAAATTGGACTCTCCCATATCTGCTTCACTACCCTTTGCTTAATCTGAACTCTGGTTATCTGCAAACTCACTTCCTGAGCAGTGCTACTCAGCATCCTTCACTCAGACTTACCCAAGGACCTGCATCTTCTTTCCTTGGTAACTTTGAATCCCTCTAAACCTTTGTGGTTTCTGACTATGCATATTCATATAACATTGAATGCAATTTTCCATCTAGGCACAGAAATAAACTCAATTCCGTTGTGATTGATCTGATTTTCAGTGAAAGTTCCCTTCTGGGACCACACTAAGGGAAAAACAGTGGAAGAGAATACATTTGGAATGAATTAAAACAGGTGAAGTTTACAGTACTTGATTCATCATAGAGGAATTCTGTGAGCCTGAAGTTGTATAAATGATAATGTGAGAATGTGGCTGCCTCTTTATTCCTTCTGCTGTTCAATGTGAGGTGCTCAGTTTGCTTTGGGATTATAGAAGATAAGGAAGGCTTCAATTGAAAAATTGAATAAGATATGTGAAAAAAATATTATTTGAACCACGTGAGACCACACTTAAAGATGCATTTTTGTTAAAAAGAAAAAAAAATCCTTTTATTATACCAAACAGAACCTTACATTAATTGAAGTTTTGATATATTCTGCTGGGAATTGCTTTGCAAGCATTTTGGTTGTTGCTCATAAGTTTTGATGTTATATTTATAATCATCATATGCTAAATTAATCTGTCATGGACAGTTCGAACTTAAATTTCTAGTTTCATTGTAATAAGATTCTGAAAATATTTAAATAATGAAACATTGAAACAAACAGTTACAAATGAGAGTGCATGATAGATTTTTAAAAATTTTATTTTGTAATATAAATAATTTCAAGGTTAGGATATAGGGACTTGTAGACCATGTTATTGCTATAGTAGAAGTTATTGATGTAATGTGAATTTATTTATTTTAAATGTTGTACATTTCAGCTTTTATATGTTTTTTCCCAAATATTATAGCTGCCATATCTAACCAAAGATATATCTTACTTCATGCATGGATCTTACCTGTTAGCTGTTTTGAAGAAGGAAAACAAATCCTGAATTGCAGCAAACCTGTTAAAGACCGTATTATGGAAGAGTGAGGAGGCAGTTTGTAGAGCAGGAATATTGGACTGAGCCAGAAACAAGTAGCTAGATTTTACACTGTCTCAGAGTTAATGATTCTCTTCTCACTGTGATCTGGCTGGCCAGTGAAAAGCACATGGATTATTTTGTCCTACTTGGCAGAAGAGGCAAAGTTTTCTACTGAGTTGGTGATGGAAGTAAGCCTTTCAGACTGAAACACTACATGGCCATCCAAGATCAATACGTCAAACAACTTTGCATCGCTTTGACAAATTAAGTCAATGTATGTTTTTATTGGAGTTGGGATAGGAGAGGGAATTGAAGATATTATAGCTCATCTGTTAGATTTCTTCTTTCCAAGAAACATCACTTCAGTCTTTCTACAGCTCAGCTTAAACTTCCTTCCCTTCAAGACCTGATCTCTTCCAAGCGTTTTAGCAGTGGCAGTGGAGGTACTAGTGATAAATGATCCATTTAATAGTGTTGTCATCTTTTGAGACTCTGGCACTTCACTAACATGCTGCCATGTGGTCATAAAAGACAAAAAGGATAATATGCGTAATGATATTTATATTTTTTTTTACACTTGGGTTGTAAAATACATTTTATTATCTTTCTATTGCATTTAAATCTTAAGTTATTTATTAAGCATCTGTGAACCAGCTATGTTTTCTGCTTTATGTAGAGCAGTGCAAGCAATTACAAACTTTGCTTTTGTGATCTAATCAAAGGGGGTTTTATTGTGTATTTCCTAGTGCTACTTAATTGTATGAGTTCAGAATTAATATCACCCATACTGGTCTTATAATTAGGTGGAATGTAAGTATCTATGTTCCTGACAGTGTTTCTCTTTAGCAGCTACATTAAAAGTTTATTTGATGACAGCAATAGAACAATTATATTAAATACAAGTTGAAATAATTGTGTCTATTTTTATTATACAAAACAATTTACAAAATCCATCCTAACCAGAATGCAGTTACTCCTATATGATAAAAGAGATTGTTATATGAAGTCATTAAAAGAATCATGCAGACAAGAGTCATTAACTGTGTGCATTTAGCTAATGAAAATGGAAAGGAAAAGTCTCCTAACTGATTCATAATCATTTGGGTTGAGGGCTCATAATTGGTGATGTGACATAAAATTTGACTGACTGAATGTTTGAACATGGTGGAAACATTATGGAGATGTTTCTGACACTGACAAAACAAAATAAAATTCAATGAGTGATATTTGTTGGGGTTTTTAATGATTTTGTGACCTCCAAGATACTTCTGTGGAATTATTAATCTGTTATCAGTTCAAGAAATACAGTATAGTACTTTTGAAATGACATATGGATGCTTGACAGGTTCATTGTGTAATGAGAGTATAGCTTCCAAGATTATTTTATTCAGTGATTAGAGTAATTTCATAATCTTATAGTAGTTGGTATTTAGAAAAGACCATGGTTTGACTTTGCTTAATGAGAAGATGTGAAATCTTAGTTTCAGATTATTTTCTGGCTTAGTATTAAACATTAATCTTCCTGTGCAGAAGCATATGGCTTGCAACTACTTATGGAGTAGGTTATACAGTAACTTAACATTTATACTACAGTACCACAGTCAGGACTGTGTAAACAAATTGTACCAACGATGCACAATATAAAAGTTTCAAAACCTAAGATTTTGAGTGTGGACTGTTGGCACAACTACCTGAAGATAACAGATTTTATAGTCTGCAGTTGTTAGTGATTGAGGATCAAATTCAGATTTCATTGCTTAAGACACATTGTTTATGAAGATTGCAAGGTGCAATGTGTGTCTCTTTTATCATGCTGGCACATAATGCAGTGCAGTGATTGGAAATGCCAAGCTTGCTGCTCCCGATAACAGGTTTCATAGCTGCATGTAAGACAGGGTGAAAGACGTAGGTTGGGGCATGTGTTCTGTAAGGATAATAGAGGCCAGTTATTCCTCCCACTTCCATTTGTTTCATTTATTACCAAATATAACAGAGGCCAGGTTTATCTTACCAGGAATTCTGTGAGTTATGTCTCAACTAAACATATTTTGAAACTTCACACAGTAAAAATGTCAGCATCAACCTAATGCAAAGTGATATTTAAAAAAAAAAGTTGGTTAAGTACTTATAAAAACTGTTACTGCAGATTGAAAATCAAGTGTTTCTTGAATTTAATGTGCAGTTTACACAAAAGAATGATCTTAAAGCACACTTGAAAGGAATGCAGTTATCTGCCCAAATGTAGTATAAGCAAAGACAGCAATGACAACGATTTTGATGGAAAACATGAACTCTCCTGTTAGTAAAGGTGAAATAGGGTTTCAACAGAATGGTAGCAACTTGATGTATTTCGTTGCATGAAGTGAGCTGCATTGTATGAAAATAGAACAGGAGTTTATTTAGAATGCAAGAGTCACAATACACATAATCTGCTGGTTTTCTATGTACTTGTAAATGGTGTTAATTTTCTGTTTGCCAGTTTGAAATAATTGAAATGAACATTACTCTTTGAGGTTACAGTATATTTACACACAGGCAATAACTTCAGAATTCTTTGGATTCTTTCTTTTTTCTTTTCCCCCCCCTCTTTTAGAACTGGGTAGAAAAGGCAGAGAAACAGCAACTACTGTCAGAGACCCTTGACCTTTCAGAGCTGTTTCATCCAGACACATTCCTCAATGCTTTACGACAGGAGACTGCAAGGTGAGGGAAAAAATAGTCTACTTTTCTACGTGTGCTAATGTGCCATTCTTCCTTATGCATGAAGATGGTTATTTCATTTTCAGGACACAGATCCAACAAATTTTATCAATTGTTGTTATTAGTCATCTCATTTTTATTACTTCCATTGAAATAGACTAGCTGTGAGTTACTTCTTTAAAAGCTGATTTATTTTTTATTTTAGTTTAAATTAAGAATGCCTTTTTCTTCAAAGTTAGACTTAGTATGATATGATACGCATTGAAAACACATTGGTTTGGTTTTGAATTTAATTTCTTGTTGTTATGTGTCTCTGAGGATTTACTGTATATATATTTTCCTTGCAGAGTAATGAGCTGTTCAGTGGACAACCTTAAATTTACTGCGTCATGGAAAGGGCGAATACAGGAAGGCAAGCTCCAAGTTAAGGTATTTTACTAGGGTGTTTTACTAGGATTTTATGAGAGTGTTTTATTAGCATAGCCCAGGTCATCTGTCCATAAACTTTCTGTAAAACTGAGCAATAAATACATTGGTGTAACTGAGATACAAAAGCTGGTTAATGATACGCAGCTACAAAAATGGTAGTGCTGAAATTCCACAGAAGGAGGAGATGGAAAGCAGTTATCTTTTTATCCCTCCCTATTCACAGTGCTTATTTAAAATGCAAACTTATTCATTCTTGCTTCATTGTCTTCATTCACCTCTCAGATAAAAATTGATGCTGGAATTCCATTAGTTAATATCTAACTGGTGTCCAAAAAGTAGTTGTCCAAAAAGACTTGCACATACCAAGAGGAAATACACATATAAATCTGTTAAGTCTAAGGTGATGTGTTAGCATTTGTTGAAGCATTGAAAAGAGACTTTCACAGAAGTAAACAAGCCAAAGTAAACTGCAATAGGACTAGCTATTGATATGATAAAGACCAAACATTTTTTTATGGACATTTAGGGCTACAGACAGCAGCCATAAAGTCACTACTTACTGCTCAGGCAGCAAAGTAAAGATGAAGCCTCAAATGATTAGTTCAGCTTCTTTACATTTCAGGTAAACACTGCCACTTTGACTGAATCTGAATCTCTTTGCTCCTTTTCTTATACTTAATTCTGTAGGGAATTCATAAAATAAATTTTCTAAGCTACGCCTTCAAGAGATATGTTGGTCCCATGATAATACTGCGCAGCTCAAAGTGCCTTGTTCAGCATAGAATGCCACACTTAAAGCTGCCTTCTTGGAGAAACACAGGTGAATAAGGCAGAGTGCTTACCATGACACTGCGTATTGCTGTGCAGCTAAAGCAGAGAGATTGCTAGGTTTAGAGAGAGAAAGCAAGTGGCAGGGCGCTTCTTCTAGTGTGATGATGCAGGCAGACACAAGACTGTGGGAGATACTAGGCATCTGGGTTGGCTGCTGACAATATCTAGATTTATTAATACAGAATGTATAAGAATTCATATTCCTAAAGTATTGTAGATTGTAAGGCCAGAAAAGATAACTGAAGTCATCCAGTCTGACTTTTATACAGTGCAGTCCTTTGAAGTTTATTGAAATAATTCCTGTTGGAACTAGAGAATACAATTATAAAATTATTCAGTCTTGGTATTTAAATAAGACTAATGGTTGCCTACTTCATTTAATGAGAAGCAGATGGGAGTCTAGAACCTGGAGATACATAAACCATGAAATTTATATGGCAGTTTGACTCTCTGGTATAAAACTGGGATATGATAAACTTTGGAACCTGCAAATAAGATGTTCTTTGGCTCCAGGTTCAGCCAGGGCTTCTAAGTCCATAGCAATGAGCCAAAATAGAATTTCGCATTTCAGATCACAGAATCACAGAATCACAGAATCACAGAACTGTAGGGATTAGAAGGGACCTCGAGAGATCGTCGGGTCCAACCCCCCTGCCAAAGCCAGCTCATACTGCACAGATAGATGACCAGCTGGGTCTTGAATATCTCCAGAGAAGGAGACTCCACCATCTCCCTGGGCAGCCTATTCCAGTGCTCTGTCACCCTCACTGTGAAAAATTTCCTTCGCATGTTGGTGCAGAACTTCCTATGCTCCAATTTGCAGCCATTGCCCCTTGTCCTATCTCCACTGACCAAAGAAAAGGGGCTGGCCAATTACCCCTGCAGCCCATACTTAAGATATTTATAAACATTGATTAGGTCCCCCCTCAGTCTTCTAGTAGGCTAATTATTGGCTGCAGATCCTAGAAGCCTGGACTTCTTCAAAGACATCCTTCCATCTTCTAAAAATGTCAGAAGTCAATGTCTGAAATTGTATTTTTGTTCTTTCTTTGGTCTTACCATAGTACTTCTGTTCTTTCAATTGTCTGAAAGTAAAAGTTGGGTTTTTATTAAAATCTGTCAGGTTTTGGAAGTTTAAATAAACAGGTATCATGGACACTTAGGATTCAGGAAACAGCTAAAGATTTTCCAGACTTTATGCAAAGAATATATACAGTGCCATTATGAAGAACACCGTTTCTTCACTTGATTAAAGATGGCATCATCATTGTATAAAAGCATCAGTGATGATGATAACTTTTTTATAGAAAGTGTAATATATGAATGGAACATCTTACATAGGAGTAAAATAGAATAGAACAAAATGTAATCACCACCAGGATGTTGTAAAAACAAAGTGGAAAGTGTTAGGAAAAAAAAAATCATGTTTACTTTTGCTGGCTTAGACTCCACATGATCCATTTCAATGCATGCGATCCTCAGTGAACTGGGCCACTGTAAGTTTGGCATTGTGCATCTCAGGCTGCTACTTAACTGTTACTTCCTCTTTGGAAGTGTGAGGGATGTCCCTGTCCATGGCAGGGAGGTTGGAACTAGATGATCATTAAAGTCCCTTCCAACTTAAACTACTCTAGGAGTCTGTGGTATTTCTGTAAGGCTACTAAGAACTTTTTCCCATTTAAAAATTCCATTAATAAAAAGAGATGTTCCCATTTCATTTGTGTTCAGGATAACTGACATAAATGTAAAATGTTTCTTGGCATCCTATTGAGTATGCATCTATCAATGCATTTACTTAATACTATATGCACAAACTTTTTTGTGCCTGCACAAATGCCTTTTTCTTTTTGGTGGTTTCCTTTGGACATTTTCTTTGTGATTTATTTTTTTACTTTGTGTAACAGTCACACAGTCAGTTAGTGACTATTTTGAATACATGTTCTTTGATTATTTTTTTATCTTGCTTTTAATTTTAAAAGATTTTGTTGTCTTATAATTTGTTCTGATAAGGAAAAAAGGTGGAAATCTCATTGTGATCTGTACGGTGAAAATGAGAGTCCCTTTTCTTCATTCTTTTCCCCCCAGTTTTATTGCTGTGCCTGAAGTTATATGATTTGGAATATCCCTTTGGTCACTTGGGGTCATGTGTCCTGGTTGTGTCCCCTCCCAACTCCTTGCACACCCCCAGCCTGCTTGCTGGTGGGGTGGGGTGAGAAACAGCAAATGCCTTGGCACTGTGTCAACATTGCTGAGCAATAACGAAAACATCTCTGTCCTATCAACACTGGTTCCAGAAAACATCCAAGACACACTGGCTACTATGAAGAAAACTGTCTCTCAGCCAAAACCAGCCCAGCAACAATAACTTTTCTGAAACTGAACTAGTACCAGGTTTGCAAAATGCCATATACTTTGTAAACATAAAAGTTTTTGAATTATGGTGAACTCCAACCATTACTCTGAACTGAGTTGCAAAATACTATGCATGGTAATTATAAACACTGTGAAATCCATGTCCTTCATAGTAGCTGTAATTTCTCTACAGTATTTATCATAGAAGTGAGAGCATGGCTGACGGTGTACTCAGCCAAACAGTATCTGAAAGTACATTGTTTCAGTGTTTTGGGTTTTTTTTCAGTGCCTTTTAATATTGAATCAAAGTCCAAATTTTTGTCTTCATCTTCAAAGGAGCTCCTGTGATTGGTTGAAGTTTTCCAGGAGATCAAATGATTTTACATAACTATAATGTCAAAGGAACTACCAATATCAAAAGAAGAAATCTGTGTGCAGTAGAAAGAGATTTTTCAATAGATGACCCACTTCTATAGAAACTTCTTTCAGAGATGTTCAGGATGGCCAGACCTTTGAACACCCTAACAATAAATTTTAAATCTCTTCCTGAGACCAGTCTTCCCTCAATAACATTGCCAAATGCACATATTTATCGAACTAAACTCCATAACAAAATTCCCTGCAGAATGTGAAAGGGGGAGAAGCAAGAACATGCGAGATGAATCTTTCTAATATTTATCTGATAAGGATAAATAACAACTTTGAAACCATTCAATCAGCAGAGTAATGAGATAAAGCGTAACCTGTATATATAATAAAGTGAGGCTTTAAGTATTCGTGTTAACTACAGTCTGTGGGAAAGCCTCAGTATAATCATTAGTAAGACTTTGTTCCTTTAGTGCCTTTTAGGATGTTTTTTCTTTGTATTGTTTACTCTTGCAAGACAGAAGAAGTGGCAGTGGAATATATATCGTTATCATTAAAGACTAGTGACACCAAAACTTCTCTTTTACTAGAAAAAAGACAGCTCTTTCCAAAATCTCTCTGAGTGGAGAGATTTTGAGTTTGAAAAGAACTAGTACAAAATATCGAATGTTAACACTGTAAAAGCAAGAGACACGAAAATCTTATGAAGATCTCAAAGGAAAGATCACAATAAACTTTGCCTGAGAGAGGAGTGTCACACTTTCATAATGAAGAAAAGACCTGAAGCTTTTGATGAGAAGTTGAAGGAAAAAAAAAAAGCTTTTGCAGTTCAAAATAGAAAGTCTAAAAAATTTAATTTATTTCTCTGAGAAGGTCAACCATGTCCTGGGCTCAAGAACCACATGGTCAATCGTGTCCTGGGCTCAAGAACCAAGTGAAGAAGGTGATTCTGCCCCTCTACTCTGCTCTAGTGAGACCCCACCTGGAGTACTGCGTCCAGCTCTGGGGTTCCCAGAACCGGAAGGACATGGAGCTGTTGGAGCAAGTCCAGAGGAGGCCATGAAGATGATCGTAGGCTGGAGCACCTCTCCTACAAAGACAAGCTGAGAGAGTTGGGCCAGTTCTTCCTGGAGAAGAGAAGGCTCTGGGGTGACCTAATTGCAGTGTACCAATACTTAAAGGGGTCCTACAGGAAAGTGTGAGAGGGGCTGTTCACCAGAGAGTGCAATGATAGGACAAGGGGCAATGACTTTAAGCTGAAAGAGGGCAGGTTTAGATTAGACATTAGGAAGAAATTCTTCACTATGAGGGTGGTGAGGCACTGGCACAGGTTGTCCAGAGAGGCATTTAAGGCCAGGTTAGATGTGGCTTTGGGCAACCTGGCCTAGTGAAAGATATTGCTGCCCCTGGCCAGGGTGTTGGAACTAGATCTTTGAGGTCCCTTTCAACCAAAAGCATTCTGTGATTCTGATACTGCCAGTTCTTTGGTGACTGTCTGTCCAGAGTGAAGCACAGCTTTTTTCTATAGCTTTTCTAAGTGCAGCCTTCTGTAACCTTTTTTTACATTAGAATTTGTATATACGTGTCTTGAACATTGTAAGGAAGAGTCCTCAGCTTAGAGTTAGAGATCTTAATTTAAAAAAGAAAATCTTTTAGGACCACGGTGCTTGCCTACAATCAAAGGAACAATTAGTTATGAAAAATGGAAAAGAAAATTTTACCTAGTATACAGTTAGTAGACTATTAACAAAAAACCTCAGCACTTGGGACAAATGCATCGCTTTTCAAACATGTGCTACTGCTTAATTGCAACTTTTCCTGTCGAATCATTTTAGAATATTGTAATTACCTAAGCAAACTATTTCTGTTACATCTGTGCTATAGTTGTTGTAACATTGTACTTCAGGCAGTTTTTAAGCCTTAGTACACTTTTTGAAATTTCTTGCAGGCGATGATATTTTTCTTCACTCCTCTGGTTCCTCGCAGCGTTATATTTCCTAGGTTCAGCACCACCTTATGAATTTCATATTTGGTGAAAGCCTCCTTTGGTATTATGTATTTAATGCAGGCCTTTAGTATGATTGTATATCAGACAGATGCTTTTCACATTGCAGCTTCTGGTAGACATCTGCTTCTGCTTAAGATTTAGCCTTCTGAAAAGCTCTGCAAAGAAATTATTACTGAGTTGAGTTTTATTATTGCTAAAATTGTCCTTATTGCTAAAAAGTCCTTACTTCAGCAGGCCACACCAACTATTATTACTATTTATATTGGCAAACCATTATTATTTGTATTGGGAAAATGAAATTCTCAACAAATATTGAAAAATGTAATTGGAAGAAATACAGAATAGATGTCATTGTCGTTAGTTTATGCAGGATCTCAGTGAAGAAGAGAATGTTTCATTCAGACGCTGAACATAATTAAGAGAAAGCATTCAGAACATCTTCCATATAAAGCACTATATAGTTACTTACAGAAGCAGATATGGTTCTTTCTTACTTAATTTTTTCGAACTGGAGTTCATCTATGAAATTATGTTAAATAACTTTTTCCTATCATATTATTTCAATATATTTTGTTTGCCTCTGCAGAAGCTGTGTAAGCACGCATTCCATTCTTTGAAAGCTGTGCTCAGACTTCCAAGCAGGAAGTCATGCTTATTTCAGTGATTGTTCTTCTTCTCTTCTTGACATTGTAATAATTGTGCACTTGGCTTTTGCTATCACATTTCCATTAATCAAATGCCAGGCAACTGCAGTTTCATAAACGATAACATTTACAGGTGTTTTTCCTCTCATTTCCAAGCGCGTGAATCCAAATCAGAGGAAGTTCATGCTGAAGTGTGGTCCAGATCTTGCTTTTAAATCATGTTTCCTATTCTCACACAGAACATTACAATAATTAGTTTCCTGTTATTTAAAAATTTGGTCACAGTAAAAGGGTCATCATTTATTACTGACATTTCAGGTCTGTTATGTATGTTTAAATATTTTATATTTCCATGGCAGATCAGTGGTTTACAACTGGAAGGCTGCAGTTTTGATGGAAATCGACTTTCAGAAAATGTGCATGATTCTCCCAGTGTGTCATCTGTTCTCCCTTGCTACATGGCCTGGATTCCACAGGTACTAAATTATTAAAAGCCCTAAACTTTCAAGACCCGTAATTTGCTTTTTTCTGTGCAGTAGCTATTCAGTAAGATGTTGTTGACCTGTTTTCCCCCTCATTTCAAAATAAAAAAACCTCTGACTTTAATAAGGGAAGCAGTTATTTCTTTTATATAAAACAAGAACTTACCATTTTGCCAATATTTCTTGGCTTCTATTGTTTAGGTTACGGCAAAGGCTTTATTTTAGTCATACCTTTATTTCCTCTTCTTTTAAAGAACTTTAACCTAATTTTGAAAGTGTATTTAGCAAATGTATACTTGAGTTTGGGAGTTCATTCCTAGAATATTTTCTCTGCATTTTAAACATTGAATTGAAATTCAACAGCAATAAAAAGATAGAGAGTGTGATGTGATCTGTAAGCAAAGAAAGCCTTTCCCCTGCTTACACGAACTTAAAAAAAGCCAGTGCTTGCAGAGCTACATCAGATGAAAATGAAGTAATCCAAACAGTAAAATTGTTACTGCTTCTGCTCTCCAGTTACAATAGCAGCCTCTGATAAACAAATCAAAAAGTTACGTAGCACTTATTCATGGTTGTGTAGGATTTACAAATTCATATACTTACAGTCTTCATTAAAATAAAGGTTATTGTAAAATTAGTCTCATATAAATTTAGCTGTCTAAAAATTAATTGCCCGGCATAACTTAGTCCCTTCTTAGGTCTCAGTAAAAGACAGGCATCGCAGGAAGTCAATCCTGTCATAAGGCAACTGCCATAAATCTCTGTCTAAATGGGACTCTAGAGACAGCCTAGGCCACTGACTCTGGGACAGATAGGTGAGAAGAATCCCACATGCAGATCTAAAACAAAATATATTAAGACTTTAACATAAAAAAAAAAAAAGTGAATGTAGAAAGTGAGAAATAGGGGTGGATGCATTTTTTTCCTACTTTTTTATCACAATAAATAAAATTATCAGTATATAAAAACTAAAAATAATGTAATCTTTTATCCTGTCCCATCATCAAAAAAATTAAGTTATTGCCTGAAGGCTTTTGTTATTGGGAAACCTAGAGACCTCTGCAAAGCTGTCTCTTAAGAAGGCTAGGTTTGGTTAGAAGAATGTTAAAAAATAAATTGCACTGCACCCAAGGCCTTGAATTTTAAGTTAGAATAGAGTTTTAGTAATTATCATAAATGATGGAAATTTTTATATTTGTGGTATATTGTGATAGATATTGTGCAAGGAGCTCCATTATTAAAACACTACTGTACCCCAGGTTATTTTTCCCCCTCCTTGTTATTTCCAACACTGGAAGTACAGTATTATATTATAGTACAGCATTAAAAGTGTAATAGTCAAGATTTAGACTTAGAACACACAAGTAGATACAAGCCACCATCTGCGCTACTGCTCTAAGCTTTGATGGAAACGAGAACACTGAAAACATAAAAAAACCTCTCAAAACAGCACAAAACCTATTGCAAAGTTGATCAATGAAAACAAAAAAACCCAACTCACAGTTCTTTAGTAGTTTACAAGGTTTATTTTGTTCAGAAAAGTCAGCAGATTTCTAATTTAATTGAAAGGTGGTACATGGGATGGATACGGAATTGCCGGGCTTCTTATTATATAAACCCCAAGGTGGGTGGGGGAGGATGGTAATATATGTGAGTTTGCATGGTACCACCAAATGTCTGTCTTATGTACACTGAAAATGAGGATTGTAAGTAGACCTCTCTTTGTTCTGTAAAAAATTAATCTTGTGTTAGAGATAAAATAGACTTTTAGGTGTTTTTCTGAAGAGCAGTCTATATTCTTTAAACTTGAAAGATATAATCCAGAAGCTACATGTGACATCAGCAGAGACCTAAAGTGAGATAGTTCAATAATTAATGAATTCAGCTTCTTCCGATGTACTTCATATTTGAAATTAAAAGCAACTGAAGCCTTTGTGTTGGAAAAAAAAAATTTAAAACATAGGCCAAAATGAGTCAACTGCCCAGATTTTAAATACAAAGAATCTCTAAGGGGAACATTGATGAATTTATCTGCCCTTAAGTAGTTCTGCAATGAGCTTCACTGTAAAAATTGACCACAAACGAACACGGTGCTCAAAACTCAACCCAGAATCAGGACATTATGCACTTCCTCTTATTTAACTAGATTTTTCTTAGGAGATGAGTGAATGAAGTAGAACATATTGTCTTAGCATTCTTGGGGGTTGATTTTTTCTGTTCCCCGTGTATCTCTTACAAAATCTAGTAAGCAAAAATCTGCATATTTTTAATGCAGTATTTTGAGGTCATTTTCAACAAAACTAAAATAAAGTGAACTCTTGGGAAAGGAAAAGGGAAGGGAAGGAGAGGAGAGCGGGGGAAGGGGGAAGAGAAGAGAGAAAAGAAGAAGAAAAGAGAAAGGAAAAAAACATAGCCAACAGGATTTCTCTGAGAGAATATCCTCAAAAGGCTGCAGAGCTCAAAATGGAGCATTTTGAGCTACTGACATGATGCTTATTTTCATTAAACTGTGAAGGTCCCTTCCAGTTTTAATTCACTGCTGGATCCCAAGATCTGAAGGGTGTCACTAAAGGGATAGGACAACGTGTGAGCGAGTCTGGAAAAAGAGACTTTTTGGGCAGTGCTTAAGCCAAGGACATAAAGATTTGTGGTTCAAAAAGAATTTTGCAGCATGGTTTTAACCCTGAAATAATGTGATTCCTTAAAACATCAGTGGGATTGAGAAAGGCAAGACAAAAGCTATTTTGACCCAAAAAGGTGTTAAAGGAGGTTTTTGAGCCCAGCTTTAGGCCTCCCAGCTTTGGGAAAATTTAAATTCTCTGATTAACATTTTACTCACAGACAGTTCAGTGTTTTGTCTTCTTCAGTAGTGTTACCCAAGGAATAAATGTGGCAAGTATAA
Source organism: Laterallus jamaicensis coturniculus (assembly GCA_022605575.1). Classification (NCBI taxonomy): domain Eukaryota; kingdom Metazoa; phylum Chordata; class Aves; order Gruiformes; family Rallidae; genus Laterallus; species Laterallus jamaicensis. The sequence goes on from JAKCOX010000139.1 coordinate 840,483, forward strand.
TCTTTCTGAGAGCAGCTGAGCTCTTTTGATAAACCTCTGGTTAGTAAGTTATTCTGTACAACTCCTACAGTGCACAGACCTTCTGTAAGGATTTAAACACTGATGTTCAAAAGACATGGGAAGTTGATTTTTCAAAAGGAACAAGAAGATCCTTCAGAGATGGCTTACACTTGACATGCAAAGCAGAGTTCTTCAACCGGTTATTGTTTGTGTGTTACCTTTTTGCTTTTTTTAGTTATTTTCTAATATTGGAGCCTCACTAGGTCACAGTGGATGTGATTTGCACTAAAAAGACCCCAATTTTTTCAAATTCCTTTATGACAAATGTGCTGCTTCATTATTTGTTTCTCAACACTCTTTTCACGTTTCCCTGTTAATAGTTCTGGGTTCCTCTTAATGTCCTGCATTAGGCTCTAATGTCAGGTATAGCAGCTCTCTCTGTACCAGAGAACAATTTTTATATTCGGATTTGATTATATTAGATATTAATAATATTAAACATGATAATAGAGATTAAACAATTCTATTAAATCATTTAAATCCATAAAGTAGTCTGGAAGATGTGGGATAAGACTTTTTTGGGTGCAGTTCCTGAAGTACCCCGCTTGAGTGTATCTCTGAGGCAGATCACATCTGGGGCAGCATGAGAGGAGCAGCGGGGTTGCGCCGGAGGAATGGAATGGGGGCAGCTGGGTGTGCTGAGGGCATGGGTTGCCCCAGGACTCTAGCCTGCCTGGGGTAGCAGCTCCCTGCTGCGCAGTCTTGGTGCTCCAGAGGGACCTTCTCCCCTCTGGGAACCATAGAACCTTTTGACATGTAATTTTGGTATGTAGTTCATAGGATCACCCCCATTACATCTTCTTGTAATATCACCTTGAGAAACTGAAATTTTTAAAATTTCTGCTTTGTTAGTAATCCTTTGTTATCCTGGACCAAAAGTATCATAGGATCCTGCTTTAGATACCGTATCATCAGAGATTATTCCTTTCTCATGTTGTCAGTTTAAATGATAACTAAGTGCTTGTTTGTTGACAGGATGCATTTGGTCCATATTCTCCAGATGAATGCATATCCTTACCAGTCTACAGCAGTGTGGAGAGAGACCGTGTGGTGACAAATATTGATGTACCTTGTGGAGGAAACCAAGACCAGTGGATTCAATGTGGAGCTGCTTTATTTTTAAAAAATCAGTAATCTGAAAAGGCATTAAATTAACTCTTGAAGTTAAGAACCATTTGAAGATGGCAATTTTTTCTTATTTTTAAAAAAAGCTTTAGATTAATTGCTTATATATTTTTGAAGCAACAGCTTATAAATTCCATTGTTTATTTTTTTAAAGATATATAAAATTAACTTTGTTGTATCTTTGTGGGGTATTGTTAAAGTTGATATGACACTATTCAGCAAATTGTTAATTTGGGCTGCTAATTTTGGATTGTAATGTGCTATGTTTCTTTCTCAGACTTGCTGAAATCTCTTATGTTTTGGCCATAAATATTGAGTACAAATTCAAGGTCACAGGTGGTTTTTTGAGTTTTTTCATTATCCTTTTTGAACTGTTACTCCTTCATTGTTTAATAAAATAAAATAATGAAACTTACTTGTTGTAATTGAGATTGAATGTTTTGCTTGAATATAAAAAACAGGGTAAAGGTTTCAGTCAGTTTTAATGATGTTTTACTTGTAATTGTTTTTTATTGGTAGTAAATAATATGAACTTCATAAACTTTGTGTAGAGTTACAGATTCCATTAGATTACCATCATGGTTGTTACCTAGAAGAACCTGAGAAAAAAAATATTAAGAAACTGTACTAAATTCCAGTAAAAACATGTACATAAATCCCCAAGACAGATGATTCCTTAGGCAAACAAAAGGGGTTTTCACCCAGTTAAGTGATTAACAGAGGGACACCATCATGCTTTTAGTCTGTGATGTGAGAGACCACTGGCATGCTGTTCGTAGTGCAGGGTACTCATGTTGGGCTTCACTGATTCACAATGTATCACGTTGGGATGCTGCCATAGCTTTGGTGTGCAGTTAGACAGAATCCCAAAAGAAGCAGGGAAACCCAAAATCCATCAGAAGCAGCATTACTGGAGAATGATGTCTCAATATAAGAATTCCAAGTTCCTAATTTTCAATTGCAATTGCAGACTCAATTCATGAAGCTGTTTTTAAAAGCCAAAAGCATAAAAATGCTTTCCTGGTTTGCTTAGAAAATAAAATAGATGTCTTGGCTCTGGTGTCTCTTGACAGATTAAATATTTATTTTAAAGTAGTATTTAAATTTGGACTACATTTCACTTGCTTGTTATTTTTCATGGTGGTTTGAGGGAGAAGAAAAGCAGAGAAACGATTTGCCACAGCTTCTGGTTAGCTTCCTGAGGAAAGTCCTTTTCTCTGATCTGCTCTATTGTTCATCCCTTTAAACTTGGCCTTTTGTCTTCTATTTGGAAAGTATCCCATTTTAGTTCTTCTAATAAAAAGATGTCCTAAGTAATTCGATACAAGTGCACATACATTTTTGAAATTAAATCCTACCTAAAAGCACAATAGATTTACTTGATACTTTTCAGATAATTGTCTCATCTTCCTTTATACGTTTGACTCTGATTCACTGAAGAACAGAATTGTAGCAAATTTGGAAAAGAGTGGTCTGTGGAAAAAATTTTTGAAAAAATGAATGTTTTTAACAGAACAGAAAGCACTTGATTCAATGTGTGTAGAAGCTGTGAGGATTCAGAGGGTGACTTGTCCAGAGAAAGTTTTCCATCATACTAGACATTCTTGACAGAACATCAGTGAGAGAGGAAACAAGTTTTACTGAGGGCAACTGTGCTTTCAATTCCCTTAGGGACATATAAAGATCATATTGCGACTTCCCTTTTGGATCCAACATGCTTCCACAAAACAGACTGGATTTGAGCTTTCATTTCTCAAAACTGAGGAATCTATTTACTGCCTCCTAATAGTTCCAGCATCTCTTGTAGAGAAATACAGGTATTCAGATTACCTGTGTTAGGGAAAACGATGTCACAGAATCACAAGGTTGGAAAAGACCATTTAAGATCATCGAGTCCAACCATTCCTGTCCTAAGTACCTCATCTACCCTTTATTTAAACACATCCAGGGATGGCAACTCAAGCCCCTCCCTGTGCAGCCTGTTCCACATCCCAGCAACTCTTTCAGTAAAAATTTTTTTCCTAACATCTAATCTGACCTTGCCCTGGCACATCTTTGTGCCATCTCCCCTTTTCCTATCTCCTGTTACTTGGCTGAAGAGACCATCACCCATTTCTTTATAACCTCCCTTCAGGTAGTTGTAGGTGGTGATAAGGTCTCCCCTCAGCCTCCTCTTCTCCAGGCTAAACATCCTCAGCTCCCTCAGCGGCTATTGTATGTCTGGAAAGTAGACATTGTATTTTAACCTACCTTGCACTGAATCCAGCAATCAGAAATGTAGTAGGGGCTTTTGCTGATCATTCTTGCTTGTTACAGGAAATAAAAAAATCTGTTTTAATGGGTTGGAGAAACCCCGAAATAAAACATTAACAGAACACTGTGGGGATTTTCATGGCTCCGTTTGGGGCTTTTTTCCTCTCTTATTTGTAAGTTCCAAAGATGCCTTATATCCTGCCAAGTGTAAATACAAGGATCATTTAGTCTCCAGTTTCAAGTCCCCTCTTTTTATATATTTAGTCAGGAACTTTTTTCTCATTCTATTAATATACAGATATAGACTCTTATCACAAAAAACACTTACGAGAGGCTCCTCCAGATCTACCACACTATTTCAATTCCAGGGTCAGGAGCTGACTCGATTTCTTACCGGTAACTTGCCTGTATCCTAACCTCTCAGAACTGGCCTATCTCTGCGAGGGAGAGTCATTACCTTTTGTATCTACCATCTCCTACTGCCTCTGAGTAAGAACTACAGAATATTTCTCAGCTCACACTGTCAACAGTTTTTGTTCTCAGGACATGCATTTCTGTCACAGAGCTTTTCTGTGATTAGAGAGTACTGTCAGCCAGCTTGATCAAACCTCCTTTAGTTCGGTTCACCTCCTGGTTTAGAGATCTTCCATATTGCCAAAACTAACTGCTTGCTCCAGTTCTCTCTGAATCCTTCCATGACTGGTATGAAAAAAACCCTCTTAACCTTCAGCAGTGACTACAGCATTGAATTATATTTTTATTTGGACAGAAGTCCTTTGGGAGCTCCTCTAGACTGATCTGCATTACAAATGTGAGAAGTGTTCTCTTCCTAGGTGCCTTGGGTGTGTTTATTATTTTAGCACAGCTCTAAGACAGAACAGCCGCTCACCAAGGCCAAGCCCATCAGTGACAGTGGTAGTGCCTTTGGGGTAACAGCGTTAAGAAGGGGAAAAGAGCACCAGGAACAATTGCAGCCAGTGAGAGGACGAGAGGAACAACTTTGTAGATAACCAGGTCAGTGAAGAAGGAGGGGGAAGAGCTGCTCCAGAAGCAGTCCATGGAGAAGATCCTGGTGAGGCAGGCTGTCCCCCTGCTGCCTGTTGAGGTTGATGGTGGAGCAGAGATTCCACCCACAGCCTGTGGATGACCCCACACTAGAGCAGGTGGAGACACCTGAAGGAGGCTGTTACCCTGTGGGAAGCCATACTGGAGCAGACTCCTGGCAGGACCTGTGGCCCCATAGAGAGAGGAACCCATGCTGGAGCAGGTTTGCTGGCAGGACTTGTGACCCCGTGGGGGACCGTGCTGGAGCAGTCTGGTCTTGAAGGTCTGTACCCCATGGAAGGGACCCCAGGCTGGAGCAGGGGAAGAGTGTGAGAAGTCCTTCCCCTGAGGAGGAAGGAGCAGCAGAAACAGTGTATTTCTCCAGGAAGGAGAGAAATGGGAAGTTGAGCCTGGGAAGAAAGGAAGGGTGGGAGGAAGGGGTTTTAAGATTTGGGTTTATTTCTCATTATCCTACTCTGGTTTTATTGGGGATAAATTAGATTAATTTTTTCTAAATTAAGTTTGTTTTGCCCTCATGGTAATTGGTGAGTGATCTCTTCCTGTCCTTTGTTATATCTTCTTTCCCTGTCCCAGCTGAGGACAGGGATAGAGAGGCTTTGGGGGCACCTGGCCTCCAGCCTGGGTCAACCCACCACAACTGTATATTGCATTCAGAGTGTATTAAGCAATATGTTCGGTACTCATTTTGACTAAATGATTCACTACTCTTCCCTTCTCATGACTCTAGTCATAACCCTGATGTTTTAAAAGGTTCTCAGGTGGCCTAAAGAGGAAAAAGAGATTGCATCTCATGTGTTCCTTGATATTTATTGTCTGTGTGCACTGTAGGATGTGCTTGCTTTTTACACAGTGTTATAACCTAAATGAAAGATACTACAGCTAACTACCACTGTATATCCTAGGAATGGTATTTTTGGTAGTTTAAAGATAGAACTGAAGAGTGTTTGTAACCACCAAAGTGCAGCTGTATCACAAGCGCAGGCCGCTCAATAGTATGAATCAGGAAATGTAAGAAAGTAAAACACCAGAAATGGCTTAATGGTCTGGCCTAATGTTTCAACGGACCTCTTTTGCTAAAATATATAAAGAGATCTTAGAAAACACACATTACTACTCTGCAAACACCCTCTTTTGAAGACTTGAGGCATTATCTTGAGCAAGTGCAAATTGTTATCAAAGGAAATCAAAGTGACAGAATGTGAAGTGAAAAAACCCTTAAAGAATAACAAGACCTTTGAAAATAAGGAAGATTGTGCATTAATATCTGAATGCATTTAAAATACATTTTTTATTTTTACAAATATATTTCTTTTATATTTAAAAAGGAACCATTTCTTCCTTTTTACACTTCATAGCAGTCAATTATTCGTCAGGTATATTGGTGCTGTCATCCATCAGAAGACATGCTGTTCGGTGCATTTAGCAAGTTCACAGCAAGTCTGCTGTCACAAATCGTTGTATGTTCCCAAACTGAACAATACATGTTTGTTGAAGAGTCAGGCTCAGTTTTTGCTGTCATTTGAGATAAACTACCTTTCAGAAACAAGCAGCACATTTTAGTTGTTCTCAGCTGCTCTGTTGTTTACAAAGAAGAGAAATACTTGTTCTTTCTCTTTTTTTTTCATAGCTCTAAGTCTTAACATCAACTACTGAATTGCCACTTAAAATCTTCCAGAACGCAACAACTCCTTGGAGTAGATTACCTGGCCAAAGGCATACATACTAATTTTATGAACTGAGTGACCTATGGTTATGATAGAACAACTCAAATTGTTTTAGTGATAAAGCAAAACTCTGTAGAGTTTATTTAAGACTTTTTTTTTTCCCCAGAACATTTTTAGAATGTCACTGAAATTCAAAGGCTTGTGGAAGGAAGTTATGCAAGTTAGACTGAGCACAAATAGAACTGGTCGTGCAAATTAGTCTTTCCTTCTCCATTTCTTTATTTCAGCTTTCAGAGCACTGCACCCAGAAGAGCAGTAATTTCTCCCAAAACAGCTATATAATTGTTTAGAGCTGAAGTAGGACAAAAATGGAAGTCCATGCTAAAAAAGCATCAAATATGAATCATTATATAACCTCTTAAACTTACAGATTTTCTTTCATCAACAAAAATGGCTTTACATAAATGAAAATTAATATTGTGTACCACACAAAAAAATGTACATGGTTGACTGGGGCTAGGAAATCTTCCATGAACTTTTACATAAACATTTAAAAACAATTTTAATTTTTACATTTTTAATCCTTTGAAAACAAAAATCCTTTGAAAAGGTGTAAGACATTAGATGGAGAAGAGTCTGAAGACAAATAAAGAGTGGGTCACATCTGAGAAAACCTCACCCTCTGTGAGTCCTTACGCTGTATTCTCCTCTGAAGGTGTATGACTCTGTGAGTGTGCTTGAGGTCTTTGCATATTAGAAGGCTCCTTGGAAACTGCTGCTGTAAGTGGCCTTCCTCCTTCACCTCAGCCCATGGCCTCCTGTGTGTGCGGCAGCATCACACAGCTTCATTTCAGTATCTTCACTGAAGCTGCTTATATCAGAGCTCACTAGACTGATGTGTTGCAAGAAATGCTTCTCTTTAAGGTCTAGAATCTTGTTTGTAGTTTGCACGACCTTTATGTACGTTGCCTAGAAAGAAACAGAAGGTGGGTTTTGTTTGATTTTTTTTAGTTTCACTGGGTTTGGGACAAACAAAAAGACTTTTCACTAATGTGTTTTATAAAATTAAAAGAATAAAATTGGTGCTACTTATTTGAATAACTGTCAATATGGACTGCATTTTCCTTGATGAATAGTTCTCAAGGCATGATTATTGTCTAAATTGGCTGGGGGGGTTTGTCCCTTTTTTTTTTTTTTAAATTTATTTGAACACTTTATGATGCATAATGGCTCACGACAGAATATTCAGAAAGCTTTGCACGGGCTGATTCTAGAAAGGTGTCATAGGTATCTGAGGCTACTCACTGCCAGAATTCAGGTATTCATACTGTGTTACAAAACATTGCTATTCTTCTGTGTTGTCATCAAAACCATCCATGTTACTGTGTTCCGCTTCAGCACATAAATTAACTGAGAGCATGTATAATTTGAGTATAGTGTAAATATACTGTCCAGTGTTCATTATGGCTTGGTGATCCTCCAAAGGAAGTTATCTAAATAGCAATAACCAGATGCCCAAGGTGAATGTCAGATACACATACCCAAACTGGGAGCAGCTTTTGCAGAAGAGCATCTCAGAATTACTACTGGCTTTGCATCTCGGGAGAAAGCAAGTTCCCCTGGCTGTATTCAGAAGAAGCCTCAGAGATACTCTCAGTATCTTCACTCAGTGTTAGATTCACTTTTTTTTTCAGAGCAGCAAACAAGAATCTTCTTAACAAGTCATCTTTGGGAAAAGTAATTAGTAATTATGCTTCTGAAGTGTACTGGATAGACAATTATTTTGTCAGAGCTGTCCAACTCATCTCAGTCCCTGACAAGGTGAGTTATCCTCATAGATATCCACATGGTGCTATTTCCAGGCAGAAGAGGCTGGTTCATACACTTCAAGCTCTCTACTGAGATTGCTAAGAAATGTCACCGGTTAAGAGCGGTTTTGTGATGGGCACGGTGATATCAACGCCTGCCACTAGATGGTACTGTGGACTAGACCCTAGTGAGAGACCGGGACAGAAAAGTACGGGGGTTGGAAAGTAAAGCCAATTTATAGTATATGTAGCATTGCACCAACAGTCTATTCCGAAGAAAATTTTCTTATCAGCAGTGCTGAATAAGCAGCTCTGTCTTAAAAAAAAAATAAAAGTTTGCAGTTAGTTTTAACGTAGTTCTTTTTTTAAAAAGAGTTTCACCATGAATTTCTTGGTGCTTGGAGATGCCTTGATTGTGGAAGTGGCTATGGCACTGGCTGATCACTCTGGCCTGTTTGCAGGTATTGCTGAGCATCTTCAGTATCTGCACAGGAAGAAGGAACAGTGAGGAGTAGGACCTTGATGCAGGGAAGACCAACAACTTCCAGGGATGCATCAGACAGATGTGGCCAGCAAGTTTGGGGAGGGAATCCTTCTCTGCTCAGTATTGGCGAGACACACCTGGAGTTCTGGGTCCAGTGCTGGGCTTCCTAGTACAAGGCAGATGTGGGCATATTGGAGTGAGTCTGGAGAAGGGTCGTAAAGATGATTAAGGGATGGAAGCATCTGATGTACAAGGAGAGACTACCAAAGCTGGGACTGTTCAGCCTGGAGAAGATAAGTTCTGGGGGAGCTTATATCAGTATGTATAAATATCTGATGGGGGGAGTGAAGAAGACAGAGACATATTCTGCTCAGTGATGCCCAGTGAAAGAAAGACACAGTGGGCACAAACTGAAATGTGTGAAATTTCATTTAAATATGATAAATGTTTTCTTTATTCTTAAGGGCAACCAAGTACTGCACAAGTTGCCCAGAGGGGTTGTGGAGTCTCATCCTTGGCAATATTCAAAGTCGAGCTGGACAGAATCCTTAGCAACCTGCTCTAGATGACCACCCTTTGAGAAGTGGGGTAGGACTAGATGATCTCCAGTGGTGCTTTCCAACTCCAGATGGTAGGTAATTGTATAATCTTGTGAAATGGCTGAAAACAAAGAGGAGACATCTAAGCTACCAATATCAGGAGCACTGTTATGTGAGAACAGGAAACCCATTTTAGGGGTTCAAATAAATACTGAGCCCTTGAGCCTGAGTTCATGGTAGTAGGTCTCTGAAGTAATGTTTCCATCCTTGGGGTTTCAGTAAGGATGAAATGAGTAACAATCCCAATATAATTTACTGATGCTACCCTGACACCTCTATCGCATTCTTAGTCAGTTGGTTTTAAAATACTTCACGATTTGGTAAGAAAACTGAATATAAAACTGAGAAGAAAAGATAGTAAATTGGATTTAAAAGGATGTGTGTGCTTCAGTACATTTCCAACCCAATAAAGACACAGCAAACACCTCACTGATATTGTGATACTGTATGGAATATCCCA